>CM077150.1:269147955-269414427 GCA_039583875.1 Platanthera guangdongensis
TTTTGTGATTTCTGTTATAGCTTGTGTACTAGCGAAATCATGTCTCGCTATGTATACCTCGCCTTGTAAAAAAGTGTAAATGAATATAAGATCTGCTTGTTCTTCCATGTGCATGTTGTGGTGAGCTTACTCTTTGGGTTTCCGTATGATCAAAGTGTGAACTGGGTAGTGCCGAGAATATTAATTTGGCTTTGGGCTACCTTGCTGACCACTTTGAGAAATTTCAACACATTCGATGCATGCGTCCACTCCTCCAATTATCTGGGAATTAGATGTTAATTATTCCATACCAAATGCATGGCTACATGCATTCGATACATACTAACAATAACATATACATAGATAACTATAACTATGGTTCGCACTTTAAATTAAGTACTCCCACTTAAAGTGCAATCGAGATACAAGTCTGAGCAACTCGTGAAGGCGTTCAAACAGTCCCTTGGAAAGAGACTTCGTGAAAATCTTGTCGATAATGTTGTCTTGACTTTGCACATACTTCACACCAAAAGATTCATCAAATATTTTTCTTGGATAAAATGATACTCGATCACAATAGCTTCGTCCTTGCATGATATAACAGATTTGTAAGAAGCTTGAGGGAACTTTCATTGTCACCAAGTTTGATTTTAGAACAGTTAATTAGAATATTAATATCCCCAATTAATCTGTGTAACCATACACATTCTTGAGCCATCAAGGACAAATACTTTGTTTAATAAATTTGTCAAATATTTGCCACGACTTCAAACTATGTAAAAAAATTGTTTTAAAAAAACAGGTGAGTATTTTTCACGGTTTAATATTGTGGCAAAAAATAGACTTTTAGCCATGGAAGAAAAATCATGGCAAAAGTTTTAGCTATGGGAAGGTCGTGGCAAAAGAGTTTTCACCATGATTTTGGACCTTTTGCCATGGCATATCGCCGTTGCAAAAAGTCAATTTTCTTGTAATAACAATTTTAATATGAAAAAAGATGATACCATTCATATATATTTTTCAAGAATCACTACCCTCAAAAATCATAAAAGAAGATTATGTAGATTATCTTGAAGAGAAGAAGGTGATTTTAAAATTGTTAAAACACTCACACAAAAATATGCTTTAGTTGTTATATCTGATCCATTTAAGAGGCAAAAAATGTAAAAACCCTTACTGTGTCCTATCTAATGGGCTCACTTCAGGCTCATGACGAAAGACTCCGAAGATATGGATGCCAAATCCTAGTACTAGTCTTTCAATGCAGATTCTTTATTAAAATTGATAAGAGGATTCATGATCCAGTTAAGATAGATGAGAAGGACAAGCATATTTAAAACCCATAATTTTTATGCACTACATAAAAGAAATAATCATGAAGCACACAATGTTTTTATAAGTGCAAAAAGTGCAAGAACCAACTAACTTTTACAAGGGTTGTTGATTTAAGAAAAAAATCTTAAGCAAAATATAAAGAAGAAACACATTATGGTGAACAAGATAAAGAAGAATTTGTGTTCTACACCTATGATAGTAGTAATAAAAATTCTTGATGACATTTTTTTAGATAGTGGTTGTTGTAATCATATGAGAAACAATAAAAATGCATTCATTTTCTTAAACGAAAATGAGAAATCTCAAGTCATTCTTGGTGATGGAGGTTTCATGTCAATACAAGAGAAAGGAACCATAGTTATGAAGTTAAAACCTAGCCATTATTAGCACATATCTGATGTTCAATATGTACTTGAGCTTGCAGAAAATCTTTTGAGTGCGAGTTAACAACTAAAAAAGGATATACACAGATTTTTTATGATCCTTCTATATTATCATAGACAAAGGAACATCTCAAGCTATAGCAAAAGTCAAAATGTCAAACAACAAAGTATTTCATTTAAATGTACCATAAGAAAAAAAGGAATGAAGGCAGAGAAAATCATCGAATCCTTCAAATTACACCAAAGATATGAATATTTGAACTTTGGTGACCTAAAGAAATTATAAATAAAAGATATGGTGGTAGGTTGCCCCAAATAAATGATAAATCAAGTATATGTTACAAGTATGCATTCAACATAATTCATAAGTTGCCTCCTCCACAATATTCATCCTCAAGAAGTTCTGCGAAGCCCCTTGAATTAGTATAGGCCGACACATGTGGTCCTTCCAAAACTCCATCAATCCCGGAGAGACATTACAACTTGTTAATAGTGGATGATTTTACAAGAATGATGTGTATCTGCACACTAAATCAAAAGTCAGATGCCTTACCAAAATTCAATCATTTTAAAGCACAAGTAAAAATTGAAGCCAATGCACAAATAAAAGCTTTGAGAACTGATGTGGGGGGGGGGGGGGGGGTTCGAAGTCATGACTACACTACTTACTACAAAGATCAAGGAGTCAAAAGGGAACTCAAAAGAAACACCAGAACATAATGACTGTTTTACATTTCGGTTGCAATCTAATAAGACTGAGGCCAATTAAATTGTGCTGATGAATTGCTTTCTGATAATAATTATGGTTCTAAAGTAAGTGACAGAGGCCAAACTAAGTTAATGAATTACTTCCTGATCCCAGATTAGGACGACCAATATCGAGTTGTATTGATTTCTTTAAATTTTGGTTGAGCTATAATAAGTTTTCATCGAAATTTATCTATTTTGTCATTTGTAATGAAAAATTATCATTTCTAAGTAATGACTACACTACTTACTACAAAGATCAAGGAGTCAAAAGGGAACTCAAAAGAAACACCAGAACATAATGAATGTTTTACATTTCAGTTGCAATCTAATAAGACTGAGGCCAATTAAATTGTGATGATGAATTGCTTTCTGATAATAATAATGGTTCTAAAGTAAGTGACAGAGGCCAAACTGTGTTAATGAATTACTTCCTGATCCCAGATTAGGACGACCAATATCGAGTTGTATTGATTTCTTTAAATTTTGGTTGAGCTATAATAAGTTTTCATCGAAATTTATCTATTTTGTCATTTGTAATGAAAAATTATCATTTCTAATTCATTTTATTGGTTCCCCAATAGAAAGAAAAAGAGCAAAGATACAAAGGACTGGGAATTGACCTGAGCCCCCAGAACCCAAAAGAAAAACAAGAAACTACCCAAAGTCCAAACAAACAGACAAGAATCCAGATTGGAGACTCTATAAACCTTTGGGTTTGTGTCATCATCGAGGAGTTTGTTAATGGCGGTTGGAATAAAATTCTGAATAACCGCAAATTGAGTTGTTGGACATTGCAAATTTGCCATGACATTTGCTACCCAATTTCCTTTTCTATAGATTGACTCATTTGTAACATACATGGAATTGATGAACTTGAGAATCTCTTCATCAACACCCCAAATCTGCGAAGAAGAAAAGAATCTTTAGCGTTGACTTTATATATAAATAAAGCCCCTTTACTTTATTTTAACACATATCTATATTAATATATATATATTTAAACATATACTTGTATATATTTACTTTTAGTTGATGGTGTTTGAACCTCAACTATTGAAGCCAAAAATTGACCTCTGCGGAGTTCGGGGTCCCAAAAGAGGGGTGACCTCACACTTACTACACTCAGGAGAATGTCACAGGACAAAAGATCGAGAAGCTAGGAACAGACCATTGACTCTAGCGTGGATGTCCCACCTCACACCCGGAAGACCTAGGAGATCTTCCCCTCCCTAGCCAATGATGAGCTAGTTGCCTTGGAGGAAGAAAGCAAAGAGATTCAAGTGGCTAAGATGCAATGCTCTCCAAGGCACCCTCAAGAGTTTTTTTTAATAGTTTTCCTAATCCCATGAACCAAAATGTCAGAAATACCCCTACGACAAATAGGTCTTGGGCCAATAGAAAACATCCACACCGGGGGGGGGGGGTAAAGATGTAATTCCGCCCTTGGGGGTATAAAGGCAAAAGCATGCCCCTACCCCACCGGACACCCTAGGCGAATGGTAAACCCCGCGAATGAACCTAAAGCCGTGGGTGAGAGCCAGCCCGCCAGACAGGCCACCTGGGCGAGACCAGGACGCCGACCGTCTTGCCCGCCAGGCAGGTCGCCTGGGCGAGACCCAGCCCGCAGGCCGATCTCGCCCGCCAGGCAAGCCGCTTGGGCAAGACCCAGCCCGTAGGCCGGTATCGCCCGCCAGGCAGGCCACCTGTGCGAGACCCAGCCCGCAAGCCAGTCTCGCACGACAGGCAGGCCGCCTGGGCGAGACCCAGCCCGCAGGCCGGTCTCACCCGCTAGGCAGGCCGCCTGGGAGAGGCCCAACCCCCAGGGCGGTCTCGCCCGCCAGGCAGGTCGCCTGGGCGAGACCCTGCCCACAGGCCGGTCTCGCCCGTCAGGCAGGCCGCCTGGGCGAGACCCTGCCTGCAGGACGGTCTCGCCCGCCAGGCAGGCCGCCTGGGCGAGACCCTACCCGCAGGCCGGTCTCGCCCACCAGGCAGGCCGCCTGGGCGAGACCTAGCCCGCAGGCCGGTCTCGCCCGCCAGGCAGCCCGCCTGGGCGAGACCCAGCCCATAGGCCGGTCTTGCCCGCCAGGCAGCCCTCCTGGGCGAGAACCAGTCCGCAGGCCGGTCTCGCCCGCCAGGCAGGCCGCCTGGGTGAGACCCAGCCCGTAGGCCGGTCTCGCCCGCCAGGCAGGCCGCCTGGGCGAGACCCAGCCCGCAGGCCGGTCTTGCCTGCCATGTAGGCCTCTTGGGCGAGACCCTGCCCGTAGGCCGGTCTCGCCCGCCAGGCAGGCCGCCTGGGAGAGACCCAGCCCGCAGGCCAGTCTCGCCCGCCAGGCAGGCCGCCTGGGCGAGACCCTGCCCATAGGCAGATCTAGCTCGCCAGGCAGGCCGCCTGTGCGAGACCCTGCCCGCAGGCCAGTCTCGCCTGCCAGGCAGGATGCCTGGGCGAGACCCTACCCGCAGGCCGGTCTCGCCCGCCAGGCAGGCCGCCTGGGTGAGACCCTGCCGACATGCCGGTCTCGCCCGCCAGGCAGGCCCACCTGGGTGAGACCCAGCCCGCAGGCCGGTCTCGCTGCGCATACCTCATACTTACCAAGCTGGGGCGGGTGCTTGCCAACTTGCCGCACCCCCCCCCCCCCCCCCCCCCCCCCCCCCTAAAAAGAGGGGAAGGGGAGGCGGATGTTTCCTCCCCCTACTAGTATATTACAAGGAATAAACCTAAATTGTCCACTAAGAGTGCAAACCACTCTAAAAGCTTAAAAATACAAAGCTGGCCTTGCGCCTGCCGAGGGGGCCCTACTCTGCGAATACGGGGTTGTACACGATCCCCGCTCTTTTCGAGGTTGGCACAAGCTCGGAAAGAAATATCCAACCCAACGTATTAACAGAGTGGCCTTCTTAGAGCCAAAAAATAATTGGCCCCTCCCAGAGGAGTCAACCTGTCATGCCAGCTAATGGGAGCCTGGGTGACGAGACGGCCTCGGGGTAAAAAATGCTTGGCCTCTACGAGAGGTACCACTAGCCCTGTCCAGCTAGTGAGAGCCTGGTCAGCGGGAACGTCTCGGAGCCAAAAGGACTTGGCCTCCACGAGAGGTACCACCGGCCCTGCCTAGATAGTGAGAGCCTGGGCATCGGAACCATCTCGGAGCAAAAGGGAACTGGGCATCCACGAGAGGTACCACCGGCCCTATCCAGCTAGTGAGAGCCTGGACAGCGGGGCCGTCTTGGATCAAAGAGAATTGGGCATCCACGAGAGGTATCACCGGCCCTGCCCACCTAGTGAGAGCTTGGGCAGTGGGACCGTCTCAGAGCAAAGAGAACTGGGCATTCACGAGAGGTACCATCGGCCCTGCCGAGCTAGTGAGAGCCTAGACAGCGGGACCGTCTCAGAGCAAAGAGAACTGGGCATCCACGAGAGGTACCACCGGACCTGCCAAGATAGTGAGAGCCTGGACAGTGGGACCGTCTCGGAGCAAAGAGAACTGGGCATCCACGAGAGGTACCACCGGCCCTGCCCAGCTTGTGAGAGCCTGGACAGCGGGACCGTCTCGGAGCAAAGAGAACTGGGCATCGATGAGAGGTACCACCGACCCTGCCCAACTAGTGAGAGCCTGGACAGTGGGACCGTCTCAGAGCAAAGAGAACTGGGCATCTACGAGAGGTACCACCGACCCTGCCTAGCTAGTGAGAGCCTGGACAGTGGGACCGTCTCAGAGTAAAGAGAACTGGGCATCTACGAGAGGTACCACCGGCCCTGCCCAGCTAGTAAGAGCCTAGACAGCGGGACCGTCTTGGAGAAAAGAGAACTGGGCATCCATGAGAGGTACCGCCGGCCCTGCCCAGCTAGTTAGAGCCTAGACAGCGGAACCGTCTCAGATCTAAGAGAGCTTGGAATCCACGAGAGGTACCACCGACCCTGCCCAGCTAGTGAGAGCCTAGACAGCGGGACCGTCTCGGAGCAAAGAGAACTGGGCATCCACGAAAGGTACCACCGGCCCTGCCCAGCTAGTGAGAGCCTGTACAGCGGGACCGTCTCAGAGCAAAGAGAACTGGGCATCCACGAGAGGTACCACCGGCCCTAACCAGCTAGTGAGAGCCTGAACAACAGGACCGTCTCAGAGCAAAGAGAACTGGGCATCCACGAGAGGTACCACCGGCCCTGCCCAGCTAGTGAGAGCCTGGACAGCGGGACCGTCTCGGAGCAAAGAGAATTGGGCATCCATGAGAGGTACCACCGACCATGCCCAGCTAGTGAGAGCCTGGATAGCGGGACCGTCTCGGAGCAAAGAGAACTGGGCATCCACGATAGGTACCACCGGCCCTGCCCAGCTAGTGAGAGCCTGGACAACGAGACCGTCTCAGAGCAAAGAGAATTGGGCATCCACGAGAGGTACCACCGGCCCTGCTCAGCTAGTGAGAGCCTGGACAGCGGGACCGTCTCGGAGCAAAGAGAATTGGGCATCCACGAGAGGTACCACCGGCCCTGTCTAGCTAGTGAGAGCCTGGACAACGGGACCGTCTCAGAGCAAAGAGAACTGGGCATCTACGAGAGTTACCACCGGCCATGCCCAGCTAGTGAGAGCCTGGACAGCGCGACCGTCTCGGAGCAAAGAGAACTTGGCATCTCAATCAAACCTTACCAAATCCAACGCCCTCAAATGGGAAAAATATGGGTTACATGATCCCCTAACTCAGCCGGTCACAGGTAGAGCTTGTTACAAGTTAAGAAAAAGGAAAAGACTTCACCAAGGTGAGGCTTCTTCAGAGGGTCTGGGCATGATGACCATCATCCGCTTCCTTCTCGTCCGACACTTCCATCCTGCTCAAGCTCTCCATGACCTTCTCCATCTCCTCCGCCTTAGCCCACCAAGAGATGGTCTTGACGGCCGTGACGTGGCACTGTCTTGCCATCCCAGGGTCTCCCTTGATTCTGACTGGATCCATCCTGAACTGAACTTGAGACACTGGTGGAAAGAAGACAACACACAACGGAAGGCGCTGATGAGGGGCCTTCTGAAGATGGCGTTGTAGCTGCTTGGAGCGTCAACAATGACGAACCGGCAGTTCCTTGAAGTCCCTCCCAATTTTATATGGAGCCCTACTCCACCTTCGACCTCCTTCCTCTCCCCTGAAAATCCGAACAAGGGTCCGTCAGAGGCCAACACCATCCTCGGTTCTACTTTCATCTCGTCAAACGCCTTCTTGAAAACAACGTTGACGGAACTTCCGTTGTCAATCAAGATCCGGGAGACGGTATAGGCCCTCGATGGCCGTCTGGATGACCAGCGCATCGCAGAATGGATCTTCATGATCTGGCATGTCCTTCACCAAGAAGGTGATCTTCTCCTCCTGGGGCGGGGTGGGGCGGGGTCTGGAATGTCGAAGCGACGCTCCGTCGGTACATCACATGGAGGCTCGCCTTACAAGTGGCTTCGATCCCTACTCCGCCATGGATCACTGCTATACCACCTCGGGGTCCAATATCGACTCGGTCCTCACATATGTCATCCCCCCCATTCCGGGTGGAACCTCTTCAACCTGCATCTACGGCTGCTGCTGGACAGGGCCTCTTGTCCCCATCACTTCCAGGAACTCGGGGCAGGTAGCCGTGGCGTGACCCTCCACCTGGTGGAAATCACAGTACGACAATGCTCCCCCTCCCCTCCTTCTGCGGGCTCGACATTCTCTTCAATTGCCTCCTCCCCCTCTGCCTATCGCAAAGGATTGTTGCGGTGGGGGTAGGAGCTGCCTAGGGGCTTGCCTCTGGAAGTTAAACATCCCCTGGGCTCCATGGAGGTTCCCCCCATCTTGGACGAGACCTCCTCCTGGACCCTGAACGGGTCATCCCTTATGCCTCCAACCTGGATCCGGACCTTCCTGAGGTCCCTGAAACCTCTGAGCTCTCTACTCCTCTCTCCTTCTCCCCTCCTGATGCCTCGAGCCGCCTTGCTCCTTCGACTCTGCCTCTATCAACCTTGCCAACTTCTTGACAAATGCCGGGTTGGCCGCCTTAGTTGCTATCTCCTCTACCGCCCTTTCCATCAGCTCCTCGAAGGAAAGGGGGGTCTTTCGGGTCAGGCTCATCTTGAAGAACCCCTCGCGCAATCCCACCGTGAACGCCATCTGGAGGGCATACCCGGGCATCATCTCCTGGATATCCAGGATCTCTTCTTGGAACCTGTCAACATAACGGGCCAGCGACTCCTTGGCCCCCTGCCTTATCAGGAAGATGGACTCATGACTCTTCTTCCTTTTCTTTGATGTGGAGAAGCGGAGCTGAAAGCTCTGGCTCAAGTCCTCAAACCCATAGATCGATCTCGGAGGGAGTTGGTGGAACCAGTCCCTTGCCTTGTCCTTCAACATGATCGCGAAGAGGTGACACTTGAAGGCATCCGTCATCGGCCTGATGGAGACGACATCCTCAAACTACTGCAGGTGTTGGATGGGGTCATCCTTCCCGGTATAGTAAGCCATATCGGGCTCTTTGAACCCCTCGGGAACGGAAGCTGAGATGATCAGCTCGCTGAAGGGTGACCCCCTGAGGGGTGGTCTCGCCACCTCTACTCGTGCGACCTGCTCGCCTAGAAGGCTGGCACTCGCCTGGCTGGAGAGCAACTCCCAACTGGTGAGGTCCCGCTCGACCCCATCTCCCATCCTCTCCTTCCCGGGCCTTCTTCCTGGTGTGCTTCCTTCTTCCCCTGCTGGGGTCATCTTGCTTAGACCCCTGGGAGTCAACTCGCTGAGAGGAGGGGGAGCTAGCTCCTGGGGGGTTGGAGTGGAGTTGCCACCCTGAGGAGCAATACTTCGCAGCATATCCATGATGCCTTAGATGGACGCCATGAACACTTCTCTCCCCACAAAGGGTCCTGGGTTGGGGAGCTCGCCGAGATCATCACTACCTCTGTGACCTCCAGCCATGGCACTCTCCCGAGATCTTTTATGCTGGTCACTCTCCACGCTCACCACACCAAAAGTGTTGAAGCCAAAAATTGACCTCTGTGGAGTTCGGGATCCCAAAAGAGGGGTGACCTCACACTTACTACACTCAGGAGAACGTCATAGGCCAAAAGATCGAGAAGCTAGGAACAGACCCTTGGCTCTAGCGTGGAGGTCCCACCTCACACCTAGAAAACCTTGGAGATCTCCCCCTTCCTAGCCAATGCCGAGCGAGGTGCCTTGGAGGAAGAAAGCAAAGAGATTCAAGTGGCTAAGATGCAATGCTCTCTAAGGCACCCTCAAGGGCCTATTTATAGTTTTCCCAATCCCATGGACCAAAATGTCAGAAATACCCCTACGACAAATAGGCCTTGGGGCAATAAAAAACATCCACACCGGGGGTTAAAGAGGTAATTCCGCCCTTGGGGGTATAAAGGTAAAAGCATGCCCCCTACCCCACTGGACATCCGAGACGAACGGTAAACCTCGCGAATGAACCTAAAGATGGGGGTGAGAGCCAGCCTGCCAGACAGGCCACCTGGGCGAGACTAGGCCGCCGACCATCTCGCCCGCCAGACAGGCCGCCGTGGCGAGACCCAGCCCGCAGGCTGGTCTCGCCCGCCAGGCAGGCCGCCTGGGCGAAACCCAGCCCGTAGGATGGTCTCGCCCGCCAGGCAGGCCGCCTGGGCAAGACCCAACCCACAGACTGGTCTCGCCCGACAGGCAGGACGCCTGGGCGAGACCCAGCCCGCAGGCCGGTCTCGTTCGCCAAGCAGGCCGCCTGGGCAAGACCCAGCCTGCAGGCCGGTCTCGCCCGCCAGGCAGGATGCCTGGGCGAGACCCTGCCCCCACGCCGGTCTTGCCTGCCAGGCAGGCCGCCTGGGCGAGACCCAGCCCGCAGGCCGGTATCGCCCGCCAGGCAGGCTGCCTGGGCGAGACCCTACCCGCAGGCCGGTCTCGCCCGCTATGCAGGCCGCCTGGGCAAGACCCAGCCCGCATGCCGGTCTCTCCCGCCAGGCAGGCCGTGTAACATCCCATTTTCGACTAGACCTCCAAGAGTTGTTTTGGTCATGTCAAAACCCTAGGAAGCCCAAGGGACCAAGTGAAGAAGGCCAAGGTGAAAATCACCTTGGTCTGCCTATAGCTTAGCCTTATATCAGCAAGGGGAGATCTGAACCGTCAGATCCTATAGGAAGAAATAAACAGCCACACAAATTCCCTGAAAACAACCCTTCCGGGTCTGACACGCCCGTGTCGGCCTCGACACGCCCGTGTCGCCAGGCGTGTCATCAGCCAGACGATCGTCAAGCTCATTTCGTCGAGCTCGAGTTCATTTCATCGAACAGGGGGGAACACGCCCCCGACATGCCCGTGTCGCCAGGCGTGTCGTCAGCCCGACGATCGTCGAGCTCATTTCGTCGAGCTCGAGTTCATTTCGTCGAACAAGGGGAACACGCCCCCGACACGCCCGTGTCACCAGGCGTGTCGTCAGCCCGACGATCGTCGAGCTCATTTCGTCGAGCTCAGCTTATATCGTCGAGTTCATTTCGTAGAACAGGGGGAACACGCCCCCGACACGCCCGTGTCGCCAGGCGTGTCGTCAGCCCGACAATCGTCGAGCTCATTTCGTCGAGCTCAGCTCATATCGTCAAGCTCATTTCGTCGAGCTTAGCTCATATCGTCGAGTTCATTTCGAAGAACAGGGGGAACACGCCCCCGACACGCCCGTGTCGCCAGGCGTGTCGTCAGCCCGACGATCGTCGAGCTCATTTCATCGAGCTCATTTCATCAAGCTCAGCTCATTTTGTCAAATAGAAGCGCCCACCTGACACGCCCGTGTCGGATGATACACGCCCGTGTCACAGCCGTATCACCAGGCGTGACACGGCGGTTCTGGGCAGAATCGTCGTGAGTAGGAGAGGGAAATGAGGAAGGAGGGGGAAGGAAACAGTTCTCCAAAAGCCATATTTAATAGCTGAATTCAATTTCCCAAGGAAGGGGAGAAGTTTCCAGCCGTTTCCCCTGGCCATCAGACCTGGTTCAGCCCCCTCCTCCATGACCGAGCCTAGCCATTAATGGCTTTGAAGGACATTAATGATCCAGCCCCTCCTTTCCCCATCTGAGGCTTTAAACACCACCAGTGAGTTGAGAGGAGGCTTCCCCAATCCTTACCCAAAGAAACCGAGCCTCCCCACCTTGCAGTTGCAGAAACCGAGCGACGCAACTTTCAGAAATGGCTTCCCGGCGATCTTCCCGACTTCAGGCCGCCGACAAGATCCAATCCTTCTCCTCTTTATGTGTGCTAGATCTAGACTTGTTTAGGTTGAGAAGTCGGGCTCAAATGAGCCGGATCGGAGAGAAAATTTCCTTGAAATTCCATGAAAAATGGTGGCGAGAGTTCGCCGGAAACCGCTGCCTTCGGCGGCATGGTCGCCGCCAAATGCTAGCCACCACCTCAATAGAGGTGGTGGTGGTGGTGGCCGGCCAGGGAGGTGGTCGGGGTGGCTGGAAAGTCGGCTGGAAGAGGCTCCAGGTCGGGCCAATCATGGCCCTTGGCTGGAGGTTGAGGATGAACGGATGCCGTCCGTTTTGATTAAGTATTTTAATAATATTAATTGATTTCCTGGAAATTATTAACAGTAGATGGTTTTAATTATTAAAAATACTTAGATGCCTCCACTGCAAAAGTGTCTAACATGAAAAATGTAGCCCTTGATGTCTAGTGTAATTTAAAATTGATTTAAAGTCATTTGGAGCCCTGGTTAGACCACAACACTCATTTTGGTGGAGTCTATCCATAGGGTTGTCCAGAGCTTAATTTAAGTACCCACTCCAAACTAAACATCCAAATAATCTTAAATTTGGGGTAGAAGCTATTCTTAACAATATCTAGGACATATCCAAAAATCAAAATTTTTGGAAAACATTTTCCTATAGTTTTTAGAAATATTTAATAAACCAAGTATAAATTAATTAGGTGTCATAAACAAATCAAAATCCCCCCAAATTTGGGTGGGTGGTCTTAGAGAGCATGTTAGGGCTCTGGTAAAAATTTCATCTCCTTTAGAGATGTTTTGATTAGGTTTTATCCAACCCTAGTTTGTTCCTTATAAGGTCAATTAGGTCAAAACAACACCTTTGGGTTTTGAGCAGTCAAATCACCTCAACAGAGTCTGATATTTTGGCCACTGACTCTCTATGGTATGACATACCCTTCAATGGAATTTTGGGGTGGTTAAGAGCAGGGTAACCCTAGAACCCTAGGGAAGGTCCCTTGATGGGGATTTTTAGGGTTTGAAGGTTATGGGGTCAAATGACCTTGAAATGGCTTGAAAATTGGTGGAGAGGACCATAGGGTTAGCATAGTCCTCTGGTTAAAATTTTAGGGAATTCCCTCAAAACCCTAACCCTAGTTTGGGGCACCAAACCTAATTTGGAGTATTAGGCTATCAAATCACTTTAAAATCACTTGAAATGTGGGTAGAGTAGTGTTTAAAGTTAGTACAAGCTCTGAAGATTTTGTTATGAATTTAGGATTATTATTTTGGATACTTCATTAATAATTTAGCAATTTGTATTATTTACTTAGAAATTTATTATGAAGTAACTACTTACTGGAAATTGATGAACATAAGCTCAAGGACTCCTTATTAAGTTTTAAAGCTCGGTGAATTTTATGGGATTTTGGAAGAATATTTCTAAGGCAACTGCTTCATTAAGTAGTGTTTCCCATGAAAACTTAATATAATTCATTTTGGAGTCTAGTAAGCCTCAAAAAAATATGATTTTTGTACAATGATCTTTTCTGAACCATATTAAGATTCTTTAATTTTTATATAATTTTCTGATGAATAATTTTGGTACTTCCTTCTTTACATACGATTAAGGGAATTATTTTTGATAAATTAATTAGAGGTCACATATTTTCTGAAAAATTATGGAAATTAGTATCTAGTAATATATCTCTGTTATTTAGTGATCAAAAGTTTTGGGTGGCCATTACTTGAGTAGATCATATAATTCATGTTCAAAATTTCCCATGGCCAAACAATTGGGAAAATTCAATAAATATCAAATTAATTAGAAAAATTATGATTCTCCAATTTTAGACTAAACTTGTTATGATATAGCTCTGGTAAATTTTATAGGAGATTTAGAAGAAAAAGTCTGAGTACCTCCTTTATACATCTCATATAGTATAGGGTGGTCTGCATATAGTAACTGCGGGAATTGAACTAGAGTGGGTAATGAATTTGAAGAGTTGAATCCTTAGTAGGTTGCTGGTTTGAGTAAATAAATGAGGGATCTGATCAAGAGTAGAAATCAATAATATTAAGTGGCTTGCGAAAGGGAGCTTTGGGCGTAATCCCATCATAGTTCCTAGTGCCTTCGAGAGCCCTTCACGGGGAATACCTTGGGCAGTTCTGGGCTAACGTAAACCTTAGGAATAATTTGGGCAAGAGTAACCCTAATAATAGTTTCACCTTACACTTTCATTCATTATACATTCTGTCGATGGTGATCGATTTGGCCGACAAGATCGGCATTTTGTAGTGATGACCTTCCCGGGTGTAAAGGTGTCACAGCAAAGCGGCGGTTCTGGACCTAAGACCCTGGTGGTTGTTGCAAAAAAAAGGGGTCTTACAGGCCGCCTAGGCGAGACCCTGCCTACAGGTCGGTCTCGCCCGCCAGGCAGGCCGCTTGGGCAAGACCAAGCCCGCAGGCCGGTCTCGCCCACCAGGTAGGCCGCTTGGGAGAGACCCTGCCCGCAGGCCGGTCTTACTCGCCAGGCAGGCCGCCTGGGTGAGACCTAGCCTATAGGCCGGTCTCGTCCGCTAGGCAGGCTGCCTGGGCGAGACCCTGCCCGCAGGCCGGTCTCACCCGCCAAGCAGGCCGCCTAGGCAAGACCCAGCCCGCAGGCTGGTCTCACTGCCCCAACCTCGTACTTACCAAGCTGGGGACGGTGCCGACCAACTTGCCGCACCCGCCCCCCCTAAAAAGAGGGGTGGGGGAGGCGGATTTTTCCTCCCCTATTAGTATATTACAAAGGCTAGGCCTAAATTGGCCACCAAGAGTGCCAAACCACTCTAAAAGCTTAAAAATACAAAGCTGGTCTTGCGCCTGCCCAGGAGGTCCTACTCTGCAAATACGGGATTGTACATCAACGTTGACTTACATGTTGGAATCTTGAATGTTTTCATACGTTGTCTAAACAGTCAACAAACAAATATAAATGAATTTGATTATATTAGAGATATATTCTCTACCCTGTCATTTTTTGTATACATTTAATTAGAATTAATTTCTTTGCTTCAACATCTCTTCCATGGCCAAGATTGCTTCAGTAGTCCACTTAAATAAATATATATAAAAAAATCATTTGAATCGGTCTATCCAATAAGTATTAAAATAAACTCATTCCATTCCTTATCCTCATTTTACCATCTTCCACCCTAGTTCAAAACAGATAGACACAATTTATAAACTCTATCCTCTATATATTGACATTATTTTTCTCTTCTCCATCAGATCAATTTACTCAAACACTCCCAAAACCAATCAATTTTCTCTCATCTCCCAGAATTTTCGCTCCATCCTCAGCTTCCATTCACCTTCTGCAATCATGGTTTCCGTCGATGCAATGCGCACAGCTGTAGGGATCATTGGCAACGCCATAGCACTAGGCCTCTTCTTATCCCCATTGTAAGTTAAGGGTGCTTCTCCAAGTTTTTGAAAAAACTTTACCTGCAAAATTAGCTCAAATTTGCTTCTAGTTTCAATTCAATTTTTTTTTTATAATAGTAGGTAGCTAGTATGAATTACAATTGAAAATGTTATTATTATATATAATTTATCTTTATATTCAATTGAAGTTCTCCTTTGTTATTTAGGCCCACTTTTATTAGGATATGGAAGAAGAAATCTGTTGAAGAGTTTTCAGTTATCCCGTATGTGGCCACGCTTTTGAATTGCATGCTTTGGATGGTATACGGGTTACCCATTGTGCACCCAAATAGCACATTGGTTCTAACTATCAATGCCGCGGGAACTGCCATTGAACTATGTTATGTTATCCTTTACCTGGTCTTCTCTGATGGACCTAAGAGATTGAAGGCCCTACTGCTTTTCCTTGGTGACTTGGCCATTGTCGGTACAGTATCTGCTGTTGTCCTCATCTTCTTCCACACACATGAAAGACGCTCCCTTATCATTGGGATCCTATGTGTCATCTTTTGCATCATAATGTATCTCGCACCTCTCACTGTCATGGTATGTGCATCGTGTAATAAAAAATTTGTATATCAATATTTTATTGAATTTTTGGTGACCTTGCTTCCGATGGCGCAGAATTCGGTGATAAAGACCAAAAGCGTGGAGTATATGCCTCTCTCATTGTCAGTTGCATCATTCTTTAATGGGCTTTGCTGGACCATCTACGCACTCATTCGCTTTGATCTTTACATTACAGTAAGTAAATTTTCCGCACTCCAGTCTCCTAATATATAGGCACTTAATTCATGTAAGTCGAGTAATTTATTTACTGCTATATCTATGTTAATTAATTTGCACCCGAACCTCATTAAGACCACAAGCTTAGAGAATAAAAAAGTATTTATCTAAAAACTTCACTGGAATCAGATATCAAATTAATGAATTTATGTAGGATATGTTTCTAATAATATTAGGAATTAATTTATCAGGGATAATACAGGAGTAGCACCAATTGCAGAGAAAATGTGAGAAGCTCATCTAATATGTTTTGGACACGTACAAAGGAGACTATTAGAGGCACTTGTTAGGCATTGTGAGAGTCTAGCCACTAAGCATGTTAAACGAGGGAGGGGTAGATCAATAAACACTTGGAATGAAACTATAAGGAAAGACATGATGTACTTAGGCATTAGTGAGATTATGATAAAAGATAGGGCACAATGGAGGCAAAGGATCCATATACCCGACCCCACATAGTGGGATAAAGGCTTGAGTGTTGTTGTTGTTGTTGTTGTTTATGTTTCTAAGAATATATGGGCCATCATAGTGTTCCTACTTACATTGATTCTTTTTTATTAATTACACACCACTAATAATGATAATAGTATTTAGTCTTGCACTATTATATGCATTCAACCATTATTTTCATCATAAACTTGTTATAAATTATAATTGGTTAATTAGTAGTTGAAATTTAACACATGTAGATTAATCAATAGGTTAATTAACTTCTTATGATCATATTTGAATTTACCTTGAAAATTTCCAAGGAATGTATAAATTATATTTTAAATTGTGACAAATAAAAATGGGTGACATTCCACCATTAGGTTGTATTTTATGAAGTTAATCAATGTAATTTTGGTTATGCAGATTCCTAACACCCTGGGATTGTTATTTTCCATAACACAATTAGTGCTACATGTATTATACTATAAATCAACCAAGATGCAAATAGCTGAGAGAAAGAAGAAAGGCGAGGTGGGGCTCACTGATGTGGTTGTTGTTGAAAGCTTGAAGACATCAGCGAGAGTGCCGTCTCAGTAAATGGACGATAAGAACATAGAATGAGAATGTAAAAGTTATGCGATCTCTTTTTTATTGTATTTATTTTTATTATACCATCGGATGTAAGAGCTCATGGATTATAATTTAATTGTGTTCAAATTAATTATGTTATTTTAGTTATGCGATTTCAAAGAAGTGTTTTTGTGATAACTATCTATTGTATTGAGTGTCCCTTTATAACAAATATGTTGTCCTGAACCTACAGAGGTGTCCGTTTCACAATCCTCCTTATTAAGGACTACAACATTTTAAGCAAATTGATAGTCGTTTAGGTAGCTCAATAGAGATTGCAGATCTTAAATATTATAATAGATAATATCATTACTACTTATCATTTGAACACAATTGTTATTCATAGAGAAGATGCATGTTGAAGGAGATATCATGGGGAATGAAATTAGAATGGTTGCTCAATGATTTAAAAAGGAAGAAGGAATTGAATTCAATTAAACATTTGATCCTGCAGTCAGACTAGAGGCAATATTACCTTTTTTATAGGAGTATCTCAAGAACTTACCATGTTTCTATGTTCAATGCTTATATCTTGGTCTATTAATTAAGAAACATAATTTAGTATCCACCTGAAAATTTTAGACAATATATCTCAGTAGCTTGCTTCTATGATAACTCACATTCAAAATTTCTATGATAATGCAGGCATAATATCAATTTCCCCTAATTCTTTCATGCATGGTAGACCTGCACATATAAGGAATTAGATGTTAATTATTCCATACCAAACAATTGGAGAAGTAACAAATCCCACTCCAACATATATATTCCCCACTAATAATCTTAACAAAACCTTTGGATTAAATGAAGCACTGTTTGCTCAAGAATGACCTAGATGTGCATGACATTACAACATGACTAGTAATGCATGCTTCATAGTAGAAGGGGTATATCAAAGTTTTTAATGATGACAGAGCTAATTTGTTTCATAGTAGAAGGTGTTGCACTAGGGAGTCACATTATTTCTTTGTTGATGGCCTTAACATCTTTAACAAGCCTTCCTCCAAATCGACATTGATTTATATTAAAAATATGAAGGTGTTGGTAGAAGATTACAATAGAAAAACAAAGCAGAATATATCCCACCTAATCATATAGGTCCTCATAGAGTGAATCACTCATGTGATATTTTGAATATGAGGTGGGATAAGCTTTATTTTGTCTATCTTGGATTTCCAAATTTCAGCAAAAGAAGAAAAGTAATCAATTCGGCAACAATGGTTTGTAAAATTGAGGGTAAAATAAATAAGTGGACCTCAATGAAATTGTCTCAAGCATTGAAGGTGCCAATCATGTTTTTGTATTTAAATGTATAGATAAATTGTGGAAATTTCATTTCACAAGCGTATGCGTGTTTGTGTGTGTATGTGGGTGTGTGTGTGTGGGGGGGGGGGGAGGTGGGGGTGGGGGTGGGGGGTCATCAATGTGTATCCAATGCAAATGTGGCTAGTTGGGTCCAGCGGGCCTTACAAAATAAAAGAAATCAATCTCAATACAAGGCTTAAAGTTATTCATAATGTGTAGACATAAAATAACTTGTGTGGATAGTCGATTACTAATGAGTATAAGCTCATGGTTAAAATATGAACCGGCGAATAAACCTTTCAAATTAAACCGGTCAATAACTTAGGCTCCTAGGAACCTAGACATGGCAGAAAATAAAGATGTCGCTGAAGCTGAAGAACCCGAATTCCTTGTCTCCCTGAACAATTGAATGCGGTATCCAACTCCTATATATTCTGGAATTATAAAAATGAGTTTCGATCAAAGCACAATGTAATCTAAAATCTTCCACTTCTCTCTTTTTCACCTTTGCTTTTCTGGAATTTTTCATTGATTTCCTAAAAGTGGTATCAATGCCTCTTGAGGTTTATGCATATCAAACCTTTTCAGAAACATGAGCTCATCATCTACCCCACCATGTCCATCCTGCAAACTAATTCCCCGATTTTTAATGGGGACATGTATGAACAATTGTTAATTAAGATGCAAACTCTGTTCAATTTTCGGGATCTCTGGGAAATCTTCGAAGGACTACATATGTTAAAAAATACAGTAAAAAACAAAAAAAATGTTTTTGCCGAGGTATTCAACGCATGGGGTATGGGCATTTGATGCATGCGTCCACTCCTCCAGTTCTCTTGGAATTAGATGTTAATTATTCCATACCAAACGCATGGGTACATGCATTCGATACATACTAATAGTAACATATACATAGATAACTATAACTATGATTGACACTTTAAATTAAGTACTCCCACTTAAAGTGCAACCTAGATACAAGTCTGAGCAACTCGTGAAGGTGTTCAAACAGTCCCTTGGAAAGAGACTTCCTGAAAATCTTGTCGACAATGTTGTCTTAACTTTGCACATACTTCACACCAAAAGATCCATCAAATATTTTTCCTGGATAAAATAATACTCGATCAC
This sequence comes from Platanthera guangdongensis, assembly GCA_039583875.1. Taxonomy (NCBI): domain Eukaryota; kingdom Viridiplantae; phylum Streptophyta; class Magnoliopsida; order Asparagales; family Orchidaceae; genus Platanthera; species Platanthera guangdongensis. The sequence goes on from CM077150.1 coordinate 269,167,341, forward strand.
AATAACTTCCATTGTCACCAAGTTTGATTTTAGAATAGTTAATTAGAACATTAATATCCCCAATTAATCTGTGTAACCATACACATTCTTGAGCCATCAAGGACAAATACTTTGTTTAATAAATTTTTCAAATATTTGCCACAACTTCAAACTATGTAAAAAATTGTTTTTAAAAAACAGGTGAGTATTTTTCACGGTTTAATACTATGGCAAATAATAGACTTTTAGCCATGCACGAAAAATCGTGGCAAAAATGTTTTAGCCATGGGAAGGTCGTGGCAATAGAGTTTTCGCCATGATTTCGGGCCTTTTGCCACGACATATCGCCGTTGCAAAAAGTTAATTTTCTTGTAATAACAATTTTAATATGACAAAAGATGATACCATTCATATATATTTTTCAAGAATCACTACCCTCAAAAATCATAAAAGAAGATTATGTAGATTATCTTGAAGAGAAGAAGGTGATTTTAAAATTGTTAAAACACTCACACAAAAATATGCTTTAGTTGTTATATCTGATCCATTTAAGAGGCAAAAATGTAAAAATCCTTACTGTGACCTATCTAATGGGCTCACTTCAGGCTCATGACAAAATACTAGGAAGATATGGATACCAAATCCTAGTACTAGTCTTTCAAAGCAAATTCTTTATTAAAATTGATAAGAGGATTCATGATCCAGTTAAGAAAGATGAGAAGGACAAGCATATTTAAAACCCATAATTTTTCTGCACTACGTAAAAGAAATAATCATGAAGCACACAATTGTTTTTATAAGTGCAAAAAGTGCAAGAACCAACTAACTTTTACAAGGGTTGTTGATTTAAGAAAAAATCTTAAGCAAAATATAAAGAAGAAAAACATTATGGTGAACAAGATAAAGAAGAATTTGTGTTCTACACCTATGATAGTAGTGATAAAAATTCTTGATGACATATTTTTTTAGATAGTGTTGTTCTAATCATATGAGAAACAATAAAAATGCATTCATTTTCTTAAACAAAAATGAGAAATCTCAAGTCATTCTTGGTGATGGAGGTTTCATGTCAATACAAGAGAAAGGAACCATAGTTATGAAGTTAAAACCTAGCCATTATTAGCACATATCTGATGTTCAATATGTACTTGAGCTTGCAAAAAATCTTTTGAGTGTTAGTTAGCAACTAAAAAAGGATATACCACATTTTTGATGGTCCTTCGATATTATCATAGACAAAGGAACATCTCAAGCTATAGCAAAAGTCAAAATGTCAAACAACAAAGTATTTCATTTAAATGTACCATAAGAAAAAAGGAATGAAGGCAGAGACAATCATCGAATCCTTCAAATTACACCAAAGATATGAATATTTGAACTTTGGTGACCTAAAGAAATTATAAATAAAAGACATGGTGGTAGGTTGCCAAAAATAAATGATAAATCAAGTATATGTTACAAGTATGCATTCAACATAATTCATAAGTTGCCTCCTCCACAATATTCATCCAAAAGAAGTTCTGCGAAGCCCCTTGAATTAGTATAGGCCGACACAAGTGGTCCTTCCAAAACTCCATCAATCCCAGAGAGACATTACAACTTATTAATAGTGGATGATTTTATAAGAATGATGTGTATCAACACACTAAATCACAAGTCAGATGCCTTAACTAAATTCAATCATTTTAAAGCACAAGTAAAAATTGAAGCCAATGCACAAATAAAAGATTTGAGAACTGATGTGGGGGGGGGGGTGGATTTCTAAGTAATGACTACACTACTTACTACAAAGATCAAGGAGTCAAAAGGTAACTCAAAAGGAACACAAGAACATAATGATTGTTTTTCATTTTGGTCGCACTCTAATAAGACTGAGGCAAATTTAATTGTGATGATGAATTGCTTTTTGATAATATTTATGGTTCTAAAGTAAGTGACAAAGGCCAAATCGTGTTAATGAATTACTTCCTGATCCCAGATTAGGACGACCAATATCGAGTTGTAATGATTTCTTTAAATTTTGGTTAAGCTATAATAAGTTTTCATCAAATTTTTTGTATATTGCCATTTGTAATGAAAAATTATCATTTATAATTCATTTTATTAGTTTCCCAATAGAAGGAAAAAGAGCAAAGATACAAAGGACCATGAATTGACTCGAGCCCCCAAAACCTAAAAGAAAAACAAGAAACTACCAAAAGTCCAAACAAACAAACATAGAATCCAGAGTGGAGACTCTATAAACCTTTGGGTTTGTGTCATCATCGAGGAGTTTGTTAAAGACGGTTGGAATAAAATTCCGAATAATCGCAGATTGAGTTGTTGGACATTGCAAATTTGCTATGGCATTTGCTACCCAGTTTCCTTTCCTATAGATTGACTCATTTGTAACATGCATGGAATTGATGAACTTGAGAATCTCTTCATCAACAACCCAAATATGCGAAGAAGAAAAGAATCTTTAGCGTTGACTTTATATATAAATAAAGCCCATTTACTTTATTTTAACACATATCTATATTAATATATATATTTTTAAACATATACTTGTGTATATTTACTTTTAGTTGACGTTGTTTGAACCTCAACGTTGACTTACATGTTGGAATCTTGAATGTTTTCATACGTTGTCTAAACAGTCAACAAATAAATATAAATGAATTTGATTATATTAGAGATATATTCTCCACCCTGTCATTTTTTGTATACATTTAATTAGAATTAATTTCTTTGCTTCAACATCTCTTCCCTGGCTAAGATTGCTTCAGTAGTCCACTTAAATAAATATATAAAAATAAAATCATTTGAATAAGTCTATCCAATAAGTATTAAAATAAACTCATTCCATTCCTTATCCTCATTTTGCCATCTTCCACCCCAATTCAAACCAGATAGAGAGACACAACTTATAAACTCTATCCTCTATATATTGACACTATTTTTCTCTTCTCCATCAGATCAATTTACTCGCACTCCAAAACCAATCAGTTTTCTCACATCTCCCAAAAGTTTCGCTCCATCCTCATCTTCCATTCACCTTCTGCAATCATGGTTTCCATCGATGCAATGCGCACAGCTGTAGGGATCATTGGCAATGCCATAGCACTAGGCCTCTTCTTATCCCCATTGTAAGTCAAGGGCACTTTATATATATAAATTAGCTTAACTTTGCTTCTAGTTTATATTAATGAAAAACTATAGTAGTACATAGTATGAATTATGATTTAAAATGTTGTTATTAATATATAATTTATCTTTATATTCGATTAAAGTTCTCCTTTTATGGTTAGGCCCACATTTATTAGAATATGGAAGAAGAAATCTGTCGAAGAGTTTTCAGTTATCCCGTACGTGGCCACGCTACTGAACTGCATGCTTTGGATGGTATACGGGTTACCCATTGTGCACCCAAATAGCACTTTGGTTCTAACTATCAATGCCGCGGGAACTGCCATTGAACTATGTTATGTTATCCTTTACCTGGTCTTCTCTGATGGACCCAAGCGATTGAAGGCCCTATTGCTTTTCCTTGGCGACTTGGCCATTGTAGGAGTAGTGTCAGCCATTGTCCTTATCTTATTCCACACACATGAAAGGCGCTCCCTTATCATTGGTATCCTATGTGTCATCTTTTGCATCATAATGTATCTCTCACCTCTCACAGTCATGGTATGTGCTTCGTGTAACATATATTTGTATATCAATATTTCATTGAATTTTTGGTGACCTTGCTTCCAATGGTGTAGAGTTCTGTGATAAAGACCAAAAGCGTGGAGTATATGCCTCTCTCATTGTCTGTTGCATCATTCTTTAACGGGCTTTGCTGGACCATCTATGCGCTCATTCGCTTTGATCTTTACATTACAGTAAGTAAATTTACCGCACTCCAGTTTCCTAATATTTATGCACTTAATTCATGTTAGCCAAGTACTTTATTTACAACAATATCTATGTTAATTAATTTGCACCCGAATTGAAATCTCTTTACACCGCAAACTAAGAAAATAAGAAAAATATTTACTTAAAAACTTCTAATGGAATTAGATATGAAATTAATGAATTTATCACATGTTGATTAATCAATAGGTTAATTAAATTCTTATGATCATATTTGAATTTACCTTGAAAATTTCTAAGCAATGAATAAATTATATTTAAAATAGTGACAAATAAAAATGGGTGACATTCGATTATTAGATTGTATTTTATGAAGTTAATCTTTGTAATTTTGGTTATGCAGATTCCCAACACCCTGGGATTGTTATTTTCCATTACACAATTAGTGTTGCATGTATTATACTACAAATCAACCAAGTTACAAATAGCCGAGAGAAAGAAGAAAGGCGAGGTGGGGCTCACAGATGTGGTTGTTGATAGCTTGAAGACGTCGGCGAATGCACCGTCTCATTAAATGTACGATAAGAACGTAGAATGAGAATGTAAAAGTTGTGCGATCTCTTTTTTATTGCATTCTTTTTTATAACAACGAATGTAAGTGCTCATGGGTTATATTTTATTAATCAAGTTCACTCAATTAATTATTTGTAAGATATTTTGCTAGACTTGTTTTTTAATTATGTTCAAATTAATTATGTTATTTTAGTTTTGTGATCTCTTCTTGACAGAGTGCATTTGAGATAACTATCTATTGTATTGAATATCGCTTTTTAACAAATTAATATGTTGTCTTGCACCTAATGAGGTTTCCCTTTCACAATCCATCTTATTAAGGACTAAACCATTTTTAATCAAATTGATAGAGACGTTTAGGTAGCTCAATAAAGATTGCCACTCTTAAATATTGTAATAGATTAGAACATTACTAGTTATCATTTGGACACAATTAATATACATGGAGACAATGCATGTTGAAGGAGATATCATTGGGAATAAATTTAGAATGGTTCGAGGATTTAAAAAGGAAGAAGGAATATTATTGCTTAAAGATATGATGCAACGATAGGACTAGAGGCTATACAAACTTTTTATAGTGATATCATAAACTATACGATGATATAATTTAATCGTGTTGAATGTATCAAAATTCTTAGTCGGCTCAACATCTAGTTTTGAACATGTGTTTTTGTAGATTTTATGCATCCCCTATAGAATCTTGTGTGGCCCATTTCAAGAGAATCTTGAGATTTTTAAGGGAAAGATCTTGCCTTAAATCCTGGTATCCTAGGAAATCAGATTTCAAACTAATATGATTCTTATATACATGTTATGGAGACTGGAAGTTTTATAGGAGTACCTCAAGAACTTAACATGTTCCTATACATGATCATTGCTTATATCTTTGTTTATTAAGAAGCATAATTTAGCATCCAACTCAAAATTTGAGATAATATATCTCAGCATCTTGCTTCTATGATAACTCACATTCAAAATTTCTACGATAATGCAAGCATTATATACGTTTCCCCTAATTCTTTCATGCATGGTAGAACTGCACATATACCGAATTAGATGTTAATTATTCCATACCAAACAATTGGAGAAGTAACAAATCCCACTCTAGCATATATATTCCTCACAAAGAATCTTAACAAAACCTTTTAATTAAATGAAGCACAGTTTCCTCATGAATGACCAAGATGCGCATGACATTACATCATGAGTAGTAATGGATGCTTCATAGTATAAGGGGTATATAAAAGATTTTAAATGATGGCAAAGCTAATTTTTTCATAGTAGAATGGGTTGCACCAGGGTGTCACATTATTTCTTTGTTGATGACCTTGACATCTTTAGCAAGCCTTCCTCCAAGTCGGCATTAATTTGTATTAAAAATATGAAGTTATTGGTAGAAGTTTACATTGAAAAAGTATAATATATCCACCTAATCATATAGGTCCTCATAAAGTGAATCACTCATGAGATATTTTGAATATGGGGCAGGAATAGCTTCTTTTTGTCTATCTTAGATTTCAAAATTTCAGCTAAAGAAGAAAAACAATCTATTCTGAGGGAATGGTTTGTAAAATTGAGGGTAAAATAAATAAGTGGACCCCAATAAAATTGTCTCAAGCTTCTAAGGTGCCAATCATGTCTTTTATTAAAATGTATAGATAAATTATGGAAATTTCATTTTACATGCGTATGTATGTGTTTGTGTGTGTATGAGGGGGGGGGGGGGGAGGGGCATTATTGTGTATCTTATGCAAATGTTGCTAATTGAGTCGAGCGGGCCTTAGAAGAATAAAAGAAATCAATTTCAATTCCAGGATTAAAGTTATTTGGAATGTGAAGACATAAAATTCCTTGTGCGAAAAACTGGTTACTAATGAGTATAAGCTCATGGTAAAATATGAAGAAGCGGAATTCCTCGTATCTCTCAACAATTGAATGTGGTATCCAACTCCTATGTATTCTGTAATTATAAGAACGAGTTTAGATCAAATCATAATGTAATCTGAAATCTTCCACTTCCCTATTTTTCACCTTTGCTATTCAGGAATGTCTCATTGATTTCCTAATAGTGGTATTAAAGTCTCTTGAGGTTTTTTGCATATCACTCCTTTGCAAAAACATGAGCTCATCATCTACCTCACCTTGTCCATACTGCAAACTACACCAATTTTAATGGGGACATGTATGAACAATGGTCGATTAAGATACAAACTCTATTCAATTCTCAGGATCTCTGGGAAATCTTTGAAGAAGGACCAGAATCTGTTTAAAAAATAAAGTAAAAAAAAATAAAAATATCTTTACTGAGGTATTCAATGCATGGGTACAGGCATTCAATGCATGTGTCGAGTCCTCCAATTCTCAGGGAATTAATTGTTAATTATTCCATACAAAACACGTGTACATGCACTCGATAAATACTAATACTAATATATACATAGTTAACTATAACTATGATTGACACTTTAAATTCAATATTCCAACTTAAAGTGCATTCAAGATACATGTCCGAGCAACCAACGAAGGCGCTCAAATAGTCACTTGAGGAAAGAGACTTCGTGAAATCTTGGCGATAATGTTGTCTTGACTATGCACATTCTCCACTCCAAAAGATCCATCAAATATTTTTCCGGATAAAATGATACTTGATTACAATAAGCTTCATTCTTGCATGATATAACGGATTTGGAAGAAGCTTGAGGGAACTTCCATTACCACCAAGGTTGATTGTAGAATGGTTAATTAGAACATTAATATTCACAACCAATTGGCTTAACCATACACATTCTTGAGCTATCAAGGACGATGCCTTATACTCAATCTCTATGGTAGAGATTAGCACAGAATCTTGTTTCAAAGACAAATATATGCTAAAATGAGAACTTTTAGCCACAGTTTAACATCGTGGCGAAAGTTAGTGGTAAAAAGGATATTTGCCATGGAATGTGCGGGGCAAATAAGTTTTGGCCACGTTTGCAATGCAACACCCATTTGCTGTGAGCAGGCCGTGATGAAAGACTTTTAGCCATGATTTCAGACTTTAGCCACGATTTCAGACTTTTTGCCACGACATATTACACTGCAAAAATTCAATTTTCTTGTAGTAACAACTTTAATATGACAGAATATGACACCACTCACTTATGTTTTTTAAGAATCACAACCCTCACAAATCATAAAAGAAGGTTATGGAGAATATCTTGAAGAGAAGGTGGTTTTAAAAATTGTTAAAATGCTCTCACAAAAATATGCTTTAGTTGTTACATCTGATCCATTGAAGAGGCAAAAGATGTAAACACACTTACTGTGTCCGATCTAATGGGCTCGCTTCAGGCTCATGAATAGAGACTAGGAAGATATGGATACCAAATCCTAGTACAAGCCTTTAACACAAAGTGATTATTAAAATTGATAAGAAGATTAATGAACAAGTTAAGATAGATGAGAAGGACAAGAATATTCAAAACCCACCGCTTTTCTGCACCATGTAAAATAAATAATCATGAAGCATACAATTCTTTTAATAAGTGGAAAAAGTGTAAGAACCAACTAACTTTTACAAGGGTTGTTGGTTTAAGAAAAAATCATAAGCAGAAGATAAAGAAGAAATACATTATTGTGAACATGATAAAGAAGAATTTGTGTTCTACACCTATGATAGTGATGTAGGGTAGAGTGTGTAGTGGACTCCTAGAATGCACACTAGAGGTGAATGAGGGTTGGATATTGACTTTCCAATGACTCAATGCATGCAATACTTGCAGTTAAGACTGAACAATTAACACAAGCAATCAAATAGCATAACTAACATAACATCAATTCATAAACAATATAAGTATTTTCTTTTAAGCTTAAGGCGGTGGCTTTTCTTCTCATGGAGGGCCAATAATAAGCGTTCGGTGATTCACTCCTTCCTGCAGTTAGAGATTTATCGTAGAGCAAATGTTATAATAAATTATAATGCCAAGCAAGCATATAATAACCAAACTATAAGAATGTTTTACAACCAATAGACAATACAAAACACAACACAAAATATTAAGGCCAATGTAATAAAAGAAGATCTGAACATTGGAGGGCTAAAAGAGGGGTTTTGATGGTGGGGGGACTGGATCGTTTAAGGGGGACGTCGGTTGAGGAGTGGGAGGACTGGATCAGAGAGGAATATGGCTGGATCTGGGCCGAAATGCTCAGATCTAGAAAGGTCTTATGGGTATTAGGGATTTTGAGGGTGGCTCCATAGGTAGGGGCGTTGACAACAATTAGGGGGGAGGGTGGTTGGATCTTGTTATAATGTCCAGATCCGAGTAAATCTGGGTGGGGCTAATAAGAGGAAGGTGGATTTAGGGGATGGGGTGACTGTGTTGTGCGGCTGGAGGTCACGAGCTATAGATGAGGGGAGGTGGTTGGTAGAAATAGGGAGGGGAAACAACCGCATGCTTGTTTTGGGCAGAAAGATGGTAGCCGCCTGATGGGGAGGTGTAGGCTAAGGGGGTGGCTGGAGGGAATTTGGAGGGAGGGATGTGGCTAGACAGCAGGTAGGGAAAGAAGAGGTGGCCGAAAAAAATCAAAGGATACAAAAATTGCCCAAGGAGTCATCACCAAGAGGCTCCACGGTGTCGGCACTGCGGGGGGGGGGGGGGGGGGGGGGTGATCACCGAAAAAGAGGAAGAGCTCTCCAAATTTCAGTAATGATCTTAAATGAGCAGCCCTAACATCTTTTTATAAGAAAGTGAAATTAGGGCACCTAGGATCAACGACTATGATTGATCGATGGTCTCGGAGCCAAAAATACATTAAATAATGTCCAAAAATAATAAAGCTATATACGAAAAAACATGGGAATGCGAATCCAGACACATCCATGAAGTTGGATCATCATTTCGGGCATACCATATATAGTAAGTCACCATCGGCCCGAACAAGTCCAAAACTCCTCCTTTGCTCTACATCATTCTCCCCGGCTTGAAGAATTCATATTTTGATGAACATGTATCAAAATTCTCTCGATGTATGCCAGGTAAGTGTTAAAATTTCACAAGATGACCAGGAGATAACTCTGATACCAAAACTTTCAGAGCTATCAAGCTGACAACTTGATCAAGCGGAAAGCGGGAACTAGGCGTAGGAACACTCCAACCATAAACTGAGCTCAATAAACCAGATGACAACAAAAGGCAACAACGAGCCTTGTATTATCAACAATCTTCATTATAGCGCAAGACATATATGGCGAGACATGATTTCACCAAGTAAAACAGGGAAGTAGAAAATAACAAACAAGCTGGGCGGACAGAATCTTAGACCTCCGAGTCCGCCGAGACCGCTGAGGTCGCCAAGCCACTGCCGCACCAACTAATCTACGAAGTCCGCGTTCAAACTGTTATTCTGCTGAATACCTTGTCCACTCTATGCAAGCCACCTAACTGCAGAGGTTGCCTAGCTGCCAGAGTTCGCGAACAAGAGCCGCTGCCGAACTGAAAGAACAGACTGCCTAGACCACCGAGACCGACGATCAGGTTATTGAACTGGAATTGCTGAGGGAGAGAAGACTGACTACCCGCAATTGCAACCTGCTGCAAAACCGCCGATTGCTAACTGCAAGCTCCACTGATCCCTAACCACAATCAGAACCAGACTCTGGCTTCTCAGTGCTAGTCGCACAACCTGCAAATAGCAAACCAGTTAAACTTCTCAAACCGCGCAGATAAAAAATCCGAAGCCGCAACAATTAACCCATCTTAAATTACTGTTCATTCAGTTATTGTTGATGTCACATGGGGTTCTATTTATAGGCGCGTATAGGAGTGCGGTCACCACCCTAGTGAATAGAGACACCACCCCAGCTCGCAGCTAACACTAAGTAGTCTGCCCAGTCTGCATCGACAAGACAGGACACCAGCAGATCCTCCAAGAACCAAGGCTAAAAGCCAGTCCGCAACCCGGCGGACACCGCACTAGTCTGCATGCTACATCGGACACAACAATAGCCTGCACACCCCGCAGACACCACACCAGCCCGTAATATAAGTCCACGACTAACAGGCACAAACCGCCTGGTCAACTAGCGGACATTGCGGACTTTGCGATCAAGCTGAACTTATCACAAAACGTGACCAAGTCCCAAAACAGAGAACATCTGGCACGAGCTCGGCGAATAAGAACTCAGTCCGCCAGCTCCCAAAACAGTCTGCCAACACACGAACTCCGTAGTTGTCACCTAACCGCTCCACCAGAGCAAGGGCAACAACCAAAGCTGATCTCGCGAGTTCCAAGAGTAGTTCACAACAAGCATACTCCGCGAACTCAGAAAGAGTCCGCCTCCTCCCTAAGGATACCCCACATATCTGCATGGTTACTTTAAGGAACAACCAACTGCAGAACCAACCCGAACTGGCTGGTCACAATCACCAGGCTACAACAATTAGACCGCCCAGGCCGCACCATCAGTCCGTAGGACTATCCGCCCATGCCGCGCCGTCTGCCTGATTGAACCCCACTTTCACTTCACAATTTTCAACACTCTCCTTGAAGTGAGAAGTGGTTTCCAAGCCCATTGTTGAGCCTATTGATCCCAATGTCCTAGATTTGTAAGAAGTCAAACTGGTCAATGACATACACACATAATGTATTTGATGAGTGCTTAAGTTCATGCACGTAGATAGTCCATGATTGGACAGGTGAAGAAAATGAGTATGCTGGAAAATTCAGAATTCGTCGAGCTCAGCTCACAATTCGTCGAGCTCAGCTCAACATTTGTTGAGACAGGTGAAGAAAAAGAGTATGCTGAAAGATACAGAATTCGTCGAGCTCAGTTCACCATTCGTCGAGCTGAGCTCGCCATTCGTCGAGCTAAATTCAGAAGTGTGGGACTCAGAATTCGTCGAACTCAGCTCAACATTCGTTGAGCTAAGCTCCCCATTCGTCAAGCTAAATTCAGAATTTGGCATTCAGAATTCATCGAGCTCAGCCCACAGATCGTCGATCTCAGCACAACTTTCGTCGAACTAAAGCCAGAAAAAAATGACTAAGGTAAAAACACTGAGACAGTTGATAAGTATGTCTCAGCATAACCGCTGAGACAAAGCAAGCTGGAATTTCTCTTAAGTCCAGAAGCGTTAAGTGAAGTAGGTTCACTCAATGCTTCTAATAAAGAAGGAAGTGTTGAGACAATTAAGAGAAAAACTGTTGAGACAGAAGATAGTCTAAGCTGTGAAGCAGAAACCGCTAAGACCGCTGAGAAGAAACTGCTGAGACAGAAGATAGTCTTAGCTGTGAAGCAAAAACCGCCGAGAAGAAACTGCTGAGATAAGAGATAGTCTCAGCTGTGAAGAAGAAACCGCTGAGATAGTTGAGAAGGAAGCGTTGAGACAAAGCCAACAAAATTTCTCTAAGTTCAGAAGCGTTGAGAAAGGCAGGTTCACTTAACGCTTCTAATGAAGAGCCAAGACAGATGGCGTTGAGTGACTTAAACATCACTCAACACTTATTGAAGATCTGGAATTTTGTCTAAGTTCAGAAGGTGATGACCACTACTGACATCATTAAAAGTCAACAAGTCAAAGTACTTCATGCCATTACGGGAAAGCTACAGCAACACAGGATGACCACTGTTGACATCACCAGAAGTCAACAAAGTCAAAATAATTCAAACCGTTGCGGGAAAGCTACTGTAGCGCTGAAAGCTTATTTGTCCTTTTTTGAGGGAGGTGGCGCTTACCATCCTTGGCTGGGCCCACACTCAAATTGTGTCGTTGATTCAAATCAAGACATATAAAAGGAAGAAAGAAAAGAGGATTAGGGTTACGGAGAACAAACACAGAACAAAGAAAGAATAAGGGCGAGGTGGGGCTCACTGATGTAGTTGTTGTTGACAGCTTGAAGACGCCGATGAGCGCGCCATCTCATTAAATAGACGACAAGAACATAGAATGAGAATGTAAAAGTTATGTGCTCCTTTTTTATCGCATTAATTTTTATTATACCAACAGATGTAAGAGATCATGGGTTATAATTTATTAATCATGTTCATTCAATTAATTATTTGTAAGATACTGCTAGACTTGATTTTTAATTGTGTTCAAATTAATTATGTTATTTTAGTTATGTGATCACTTCTTGAAGGAGTGCATTTGTGATAACTATCTACGGTATCGAATGTACCTTTATAATAAATATGTTGTCTTGCACCTATAGAGGCGTCCCATTCACAATCCATCTTATTAAGGACTAAACATTTTTAATCAAATTGATAGAGACATTTAGGTAGCTCAATAGGGATTGCAGCTCATAAATATTGTAATAGATTAGAACATTACTACTTATCATTTGAACACAATTGTTATTCATTGAGAAGATGCATGTTGAAGGAGATATCATGGGGAAAACATTTAGAATGGTTGCTCGAGGATTAAAAAGGAAGAAGGAATTGAATATGATTAAACATTTGATCCTGTGATCAGACTAGAGGATATAAAAGCTCTTTTTTTAATTTACTCGTGTTGAATGTATCTAATTCTTTGTCGACTGAACATCTAGTTTTTGACTTGATTTTATGTATATTTTAAGCATCCCCTAAAGAATCTTGTGTGGCCCATTTCATGAGAATCTTGAGATTTTTAAGGGAAAGATCTTGCCTTTAATCATAGTATCATAGGAAATCATGTTTCAAACTAATAGGATTCTTATATACATATTATGGAGACAAAACGTTTTATAGGAGGAGTACCTCTAGAACTTACCATGTTCCTATGATCAATGCTTATATCTTGGTTTATTAAGAAACATAATTTAGTATCCACCTAAAAATTTGAGACAATATATCTCAGCATCTTGCTTCTATGATAACTCACCTTCAAAATTACTATGTAATGCAAACATTATATAAATTTCCCCTAATTCTTTGATGCATGTTAGAACTATACATATAAGGAATTAGATGTTAATTATTCTATACCAAATAATTAGAGAAGTAACAAATCCACTCCAACATAAATTTCCCCACAAATAATCTTAACAAAACCTTTGGATTAAATGAAACACAGTTTACTCACGAATGACAACCTTGAGGTGCAGACATTACGACATGAGTTGTAATGCATGCTTCATAGAAGACGGGGTATATAAAAGCTTTTAAATGATGGCAGAGCTAATTTGTTTCATAGTAGAAGTGGTTGCACCAGGGTGTCACGTTATTTCTATGTTTGTGCTTCATATAGGGGAACAACGATCTTTTGTTGATCCCAAACTTAACAACGCCCCTTATGGTCCATGTATACTAATTCACATCACCTCTGAGTAAATCCCTTAGGAATCCAACCGACATCTCATCAAGCTCCTAAAAATACCCCAACCTAACTAGAACCAATTTCTATCGTGTCTAACCATTGCCCCCTTGACTTTACTATATGCAGCCCAAATGATCAATATGAGTTTAGGTGTTGTAACTAACAAATATTGTATCCAAATGACATACGATTAATTATAAGGGGTCTGAATACTCGGTTATGAAGAAGTTCCAAAGTTTCATATTTTTCTAACTTCAATTGAGCATAATTGAATTTTCCTAAAATATAAGTCACTAGTAGATTTGAACATGAAGTATCAGTTATAAGGGTCCAAATAGTACCAAATAATTTCCATAAGGTCACAATGATAAATAACAGGCTGCACTAAATTTCATAACATTCCAATAATATTTGATATTTAATTTCTAATTACAAAAATCTAATCTACTAGGTCATGTTACTCATAAAGCACAATAAATATTCATCAAATAATTCCAAAACAATTACTGGAGGTTAAAAATGGTAAATAATAATCTATTCTAGAAATGTATAATTTTATAACTTAATTTAAACACAATTATCCCAATAATATAGAAGAGGCAAAAATAGTAATTATAACTGCAATCCTAAGATTCTGACTTTCAAAAATTCTAATTAATTTATCTAGTGTGTATCATACTGAATAATTACTATTGTCAAGGTATCATAATTTTTGCAACTATTTTAGTCATCTTAATTTTATTAATACACATGCGTAATAAAAATACTAATTAACTTATTTGCTAAGCAAATCAACTCCAAATATTCTAAAACTTCATGAGGAGATGTACTTTCACTAAAAAAGTGCATGTATAAAAGTTCACTAGATTTTATTAAGCCAATCTTGCTAAATTCACAAGATACACCATTTGGCTAAATGCACACCACATATCACAAGCCATAGCCTCATGCATTGGAATTACACCCACACGCAGAGCTACAAATGACTTGGAATTTTTACCAGGGCTTTATATTGCCCTATTGAGACTCCCACAAAAATTTGGGGTCAATCTAATTAATTTTCACCTGAAATTTCACTTTTATGAAAAATCACATTTTACCTACAAATATAGGAAAAGTTTATCCAAAATTCCCATTTTTGGACTGTAGGTGTATCTAGGGTATATTATTACATGCCCTAAATTTTAGCCCCATAAATTTAACCATTTAAAAGTTATTCAAGAAATATGGGATGTCTCCTCCTAAGGACCAGTCCCACTAAAACTGCCCTATAGTGAGCTGTAATGCTCCAAATTGGCTGATTCAAGTCCCTAATTAAAGTTAAGATATAGGAATACAACTTTTATGTCGGAAACTTTTTATGGTTCTACAACCATAAAGAGCCTCATTTGTTAGTATCAAAAAGTGCATATTAAAGGGCAAAATACACTATATTATATTTAATAATTAATATATTAAACTATTGGACGGCTGTGATTTCATCTTCCTCCCCCAGCCGGTAGCCGGGATCAACCCGACCTGGAGCTTTTCTACAACCATTTTTCGGCCAACCGACCACTTCCCCGGCCGTCCACTGCCACCATCACCTCCGTTGAGGTGGTGGCTATCGCCCGATGGTGGTTTGGCTGCCAGAGGTGGTGGTTTCCAGTGAACCCGCCACCATGAATTATTCCAAAAATCTCCATTTTTCTCACATTGGATCGGGCTCTATTGAGCCCGATTTCTCTCCTATTGGATCTAGGATACTAACACAGAGGGAGGGGAGGAGAAACAAACCCATTCCGAGCATGGAGGCTACTACTCCGGCGGGTGGCCATGGTGGAAGTGTTTTCTGGCGATCCTCCTCCCGAATCCGATTCTCCACCGATTTCAGTGATCTAAGAGTCAATTTCGACTGCTGAGGAGTGGTATTTATGGAGTTGCCATGAAAGGGGGTGGTAGGCCATGACCATTAATGGCCCTCCTTGATGATGACAGGCTGGAATTGATGGGATTCTCCTCCCAAGCATCAGGGGAGATGAATGGTGGGCTTAGGGAAGAGGAAGAGTGTGCTCCATGGTCTCCCTCAATTTATTTCTTCCTCCTCCATTAATATTTTGGGGGTTTTCCATTTTTCACCCCATTAATCACATAAAACTCCGAAATCAAAATATATTAAATAAAATAAGCTTAGTGGGCTATAGGATGAGCCTTAGTCCAAGCCTTAGCCCATAGGAAATTGGTTAAGTCTTTATTTCTCTCATTTAGGCCCCACTTTGACCACAATTGACTTTAGGGGTTGACTTGGTCAACCAATGGGTTAACTGGTCCCATGGGTTAGTCTTGGGTCCTATGACACCTCCTTGTGTTGGTTGGGTTAAGGTGGGACCACAATTGAGCCAATTTGTCCAAAAGGTGTAGGTTTGACCAAAATTAGCCTAGATTTAACTTTGGTCAAATTAGAGAATTTAACACCCTTATGATGGGGCTTTTGGGTCCATTTGACCCCTAATGATATTATAAGGCTAGAGGTGAGGTCAATTTGACCATAATAAGTCTAATCGAGCCAATTCGGGTTGAGTTGACCGATGTTGAGCTTGGGTTGACTTTGGTCAATTTGGCCAACTTGGTTGACTTAGCCATGAGTCCATTGGTCAATTGCCTTCCCTTTAGGGTTAGGGAGGTGTTAGGGAGCTTACTTTTAGGTCGTGAGTTTATTTTGGTGTAAATCGGCCTTGGTTGACTTGTGCACATTGGGGGTGCACATAGTAAATTTTCTTAGCTCAATTAGTTCTAGGGTCGTCTCCTTGCCCTAACTCGCCACTCAAACCCTAACAACAACAAGTGGGTCTAGAAGGGCTAGGGATGTTACATATATAGATTTAATGAAATCTTTTTGTCGCCCGACATGAATAAGGATGTGACATTGTTTATATCTTATTGCCAAACTTGTGTCATGGTAGAGGAGGAATATTAACTTGAGAGTTATTTACAAGTCGTCTATTCCAGATATTTCTTGTATTGTGCGTAAATGGGGTAAGTCCCACAACGGAGTCATATTGTTATTATCATTGTATTTCTTATATATTTCCCCCTTTGTGGAAAAATAAATCACTCAAGCATTTCCATTCAACTTGGTATCAGAGTTGAAGGAAAAATAAAAACCTATTCATCGATCTGATTCCGCCTCTCCACTATCCTGCCCCTCTTCTTCCCGCGAGCGCTATGCTCGTGCCAACCTGGCTCCGCCCTACCCCGCTCCACCCCGGCTCCACCCCAATCTACTCGGCTCCGCCCTATTCGGCACTGATCCGGATGTCCGGTGGCCTCCATGCCACCGCCGGCTGCTAAAAGGGGTGTCGCCACCATCCCTCCATGATGCAGCCCGCCGCCGTCTCCATACAACTCGTCGCCATATCTGTGTTGTGGCCCGCCGCCGTCTCCATACAGCTCACTATTGTTCCTCTCCTTGATGCAAGACGCCTAGCTTCTCCTACATCGTCTTCTTCCTTGATGTAGGCTGCCTAGGTTCTGCCTCTCCTGCGACCCTCCTTCTATCTTGGCTCCGATGGTCTTCTCTTCGGTGTCGAGCATCTGTGCAGACCGTAGTCTCATCCCGCTGCATCTCCGACCTCCTCCTACGCAGTTTGGCTCCTTTCTATTGTGGTTTTTTTTCTTCATGGCCGCACCTTCCCCCGACAAAGGTGTCTCTTCGATGTCATCACCATGTGTGATTCTTCCTCAGATGAGCGACCCTCAGCGGTCTCATGCACACTCTGGTTCCCGAAGATCACCACCATCCCATTAGATGACACAAACTATCTTGAATGGTCCCGGGCGGCGCTACATATCATTCGCAGCCACCGGATGTCTGGCTACATTGATGGGACTATTAAGGAGCCCCAACTGACTGATCCCTCTTGGAAGCGGTGGGACTACAAAAAAACTCTTTGATTGTGTCCTGGCTGCTTCACTTTATATCTCCGAAGGTTTACCAGAGTTACATGCTGATGGATTCTGCTTTTGATATCTGGACCGGTGCTAGGGATACATATTCCCCGATTGGCAGCTCTACACAGGTTTATGAAATTACTCGCAGCATTTTGGAACTACGACAAGGATTTATGATGGCTTCATCCTTTTTTTCTGAGTTTGAGCAGCTAAACCAGGAATTGGACTACTTCTCCCACTTCACTCCAGCATGTACTGTGGTTGTTGTTTAGCTACAACAATGGGAGGATCACTTTTATCTCCATGTTTTCTTGATGGGACTGAACATGGAGTTTGTTATGGTTTGGACACATATCCTTCACCGCACTCTGCCTCCATCCCTCTGGGAGTCCTTCAACATGATCCTGGGTGATGAAGACCGTCAGAGGTCTCTTAGTGCTAGTGCCCCTCCTGATCGCTATGCTCTCTCTAGCATTGGTCGTGGCCAAGTTCTCAGCCCTAGCTCATCTGCTCCTATATGCGATTATTGTGGCTGTAGAGGCCATACTCGGGAGATGTGATAAAAGCTCCACCCTCATCTAGCCCCTTGTGGTCGTGGCCGTGGACGAGGGCCTAGATAAGGGGGCCATCGCCTGGGTGGACCCAGACCTCATGATGCTGCTTACTCCATAGACGTCTACGATGAGACCACCACTACTATTCCCGGGCAACTTACTACTCCTAAGTTGGATGCATTCTGCCGTCTGCTGCATTCTTAGTCTGATCAGCCTCCAGGTTCTTCCGCTTCCATTGCCATTATTGTTATGCTGCGTGCTAATGTTGTCACTGCCTCCCCGTCTGAGTGAGTGATTGATTCTGGTGCCACCCACCACATGACCGACTCTTCCTCAGGTTTCCTCTCTTATACCCCTTTTTCTGGTAAGAACAAAATTATCTCTGCTAATGGCTTGTTGTCTCCCATTGCTGGAAAAGGCCAGATCTTTTGTTCTCCTTCTATCTCTCTGCCATCTGTTCTTCAAGTTTTCTCCTTTCCTCGTAATCTTCTTTCTATCAGTGACATTACTGGCTCTCTTAATTGCTCTGTAACATTTTTTTTCTGATTCATGTGTTTTTCAGGAACTGGCTACGAAGCGGAACATTGGCAGTGGTAGGAACCGTGGTGGACTGTATTACCTGGATCAACCTCCCTCTCAGGCTCTCTCCTATACGCCTGTTACAGTTGATGATATTCGCCGCTGTCACCTGCGGCTTGGACATCCTTCTCCTCTCTATCTTCAGAAATTGTTCCATGTTTTCCCCCTTTTTACAAACTTTTATTTGTGATGAGTCTAAACATGCGAGACATAGTTCATTGCATTTAGATTCACCTTGTAGCACTCTATTTGATATTGTTCACTCTAATGTTTGGGGATCGTCCCCTGTTTCATCTACCTTTGGTTTTCGTTGGTTTGTCACATTTTTTGACTGCTTTTCCCATACAACTTAGGGGTATTTGCTCAAAAAGAAAAGTGAAGTTTTCCGTTATTTTCAGCTGTTTCACAAAATATTTCAAACCCAATTTAAGGGTGTGGTTCGTGTCCTACGCAGTGACAATGTGGCGAAGTATGGCAATCAGGGAGTTTTTGGCTCGTACCTTGCTAGTCATGATATCATACACTAGACCACGTGTGTTCACACCTCTACCCAAAATGGCTTTGCTGAACGAAAAAACCGGCACTGTTGGATGTCGCCCGTTGTCTTCTGAGTGCTATGCACCTTCCTAAGTCCTATTGGGGCGATGCAGTTCTTACCACTGCACACCTTATCAATCGGTTTCCATCACAAGTGCTTAGCTATGTTACTCCCCTAGCTCGGCTGTCTACTATGGCTATGGTCTATACTTCCCACCTTCCTCCTTGTGTCTTTGGATGTGTATGTTTCGTCCACATCCATTTGCCCTATCGTGACAAATTAGACACACGGGACCTCCGGTGTGTGTTCCTTGGATACTCTTCCACTACGAAAGGGTATCAGTGTTACCACCCTCCCTCTGGGCGTATCTATTGCACTATGTATGTTACCTTTCAGGAAGGGGAATATTTTTTCTTACCCTCAACTCATGCTCCTCGTCAGGGGGAAAATACTGGCGATATGGATGTCCCTCTTCCTCTTTTTCCTTCACTACCACCACAACTCCCTGTGTCTCAGGAACAGGGCCCCCTATTCCTATTCCTCCGTCTGATACTCCAATATATCCTTTCCCTCACGTATATCACCACCGCTCCTCCCATATACAGGCTACTAAGGCTCCACCTCTAAGAGTTCCCACTTCTATCTCAGATTCTAATGATGCATATTTTCATATCCCACTTGCTCTGTTGAAAGGTAAGGCAGAATGTACTAAATATCCTATTTCTAACCATATGGCTTACCATCATCATACCCCATCCCACCAGGCCTTTGTTGTTTCTCTCTCGATAGTTATTGTTCCCAGGAGATGGCAAGAAGCATTGGATATTCCAGCTTGGACTCAGGCTATGGAAGAGGAGATGTCAGCCTTGGAAAAAATCATACTTGGGATGTCTTGCCCCTTACAAGTATGATATTGGCTCGCGATGGGTGTTTTTGGTCAAACAGATTCCAGAAGGGAAGGTTTAACGGTACAAGGCACGACTGGTTGCTCAGGGGTACACTCAGACTCAGGGAGTTGACTACAAGGAGACCTTCACCCCCATGTCTAAGATGGACTCTATTCGAGTATTGTTATCCTGCGCGGCATTCATGGACTGGGACCTTCATCAACTGGATGTTAATAACGTGTTTCTCCATGGTGAGTTCGATGAAGAGGTATACATGAAATTCCCTCCCGGGTTCGTTAAAAAAGGAGCTGAAGGTTTTGTCTGTCAGCTAAGACGATCCTTATAAGGCATGAAACAATCCCCCAGAGCCTGGTTTGACAGATTTCTCACGGTTGTGCTCAAATTTGGGTACAAACATGCGCAGTATGATCACACTATGTTTATTCGGAGATGTGTTCAGGGTGTTGTGGTCCGTATTGTTTATGTGGATGACATTGTAATCACTGGTAATGATTTGGAAGAGATTGCAAATCTCAAGTCTCTCTTAGCTGCCGAGTTTGAGGTGAAAGACTTGTGAAGGTTATGATACTTCCCAAGAATTGAGGTGACTAGATCGGATCAGGGTATCTCTATATCACAACAGAATTATGTCCTAAATTTGGTGCAGGAGACCGGTATTCTTAGTTGTGTTCCTGCAAACTCTCCGATGGAAGAAAATCATGGAATCTGTAAAGACGGTGACAGTGACCAGGCCGATGTCACTCGCTACCATAGATTAGTTGGGAAACTAATATATTTGTCTTATACTCATTCAGAGATTACTTATGCAGTTGACATCCTGAGTAGATATATGCATGCTCCCAGTGTTAGACATCAAGAGGCAGCATACCACGTGTTACTATATTTGAAGAAAGCCCCAGGTCGTGGTCTTCTGTTCTCCAAGAACGACTACCTAAGGATTGAAGTCTTCACTGGTGCTGATTGGACAGGATGTCGTGATGATCAGAAATCCACAACAGGTTATTTTTCCTTTGTTGAAGGAAACCTGGTAACATGGCGCAGTAAGAAGCAAAATGTAGTGGCCAGATCGAGTGCTGAGGCAGAATACTGTGCAATGTCTCAAGGCATGTGTGAGGGTCTATAGCTGCATACCATTCCACGTGACTTGGGATTTCCCGAGATGTCTCCCTTCTCCTTATTTTGCGACAACAAGACAGACATCAACATAGCTCACAATCCAGTTCAACATGACAAAACAAAGCACGTGGAGGTGGATCGACATTTCATTAAAGAGCACTTGGATAAAAAGACAGTAGTCATACCGTTCGTCTACTCTAAAGATCAACTAGCAGATGCGTTGACTAAGAGTTTGGGAAATGACTCATTCATGGATAACATCAAGAGACTTGGAATGACCGACATCTTCCATCCGACTTGAGGGGGAGACTTGTAAGCTATTTACAAGTCGTCTATTCCGGACTTTTCTAGTATTGTGCGTAAATGGGTTTAGTCCCACACCGCGAGTCATATTGTTATGTATCATTGTATTTCCTATATATTTCCCCCTTTGTGGAAGAATAAATCACTTAAGCATTTCCATTCAACTTATCAAAGATTGGGAGGGTTTCTTAAATAGCTCCCTAACCTGTGGTTAATGTTTGATGATATTTTTATGGACTTCATTCGAAGTATACATATGCCATATGGGGAAATGATGTCATATATAAAGGTGATCATTAAACATATAATGAATGTCTCTCAATTCATTCACAATCCAGGAGCCGACAATGTAGGGAAATTGGTGAAGCTTTATGTTCAAAACATTGCCCGTCTACACAAAATTCCTAAGAGTATCTTTATGACGGTGATGGGGGATTTACCTTGAAAGATTGGTTGTTTGTTCAGCAGCATCACATTTAAAAAATGCTAAAGTTTAGTGTGGCGGTCCATCCACAGACTGAAGGTTAGATGGAAAGAACCAACAAAACGACATAGGATATACTTAGGATATTGTTTTGGGTATCTGAAAGAAGTGGGAGGAACACCTACTTATGATAGTGTTTGATTATAAAAACAACTTCCAAGAGAGCATTCATATGGATCTATTTTAAGCTGTATATGAGAGGTGGTGTCAAATGCCAATATTATTGATAGAAGTGGAATATACATAGTTGTTTAAGAAAGAGGAATTGAGTGAAGCCTTCATAAACATCAAAATAATCCAAGAATAATTGAAGATTTAGCAGAATCGCCGGGCAAAGTATTTAATGCATGCCACTGGAATATGGAGTTCGTGGTTAGCAATAGAGTGTATTTGAAGTTCAAGTCATTTAATTACGTTTAAAGAATTTGAAGACTGAAAAGGTTGTGTCCACAATATTTTGTGCCTATTGAGATGATCTAATGAGTGGGTGATGTGTCTTATTAATTGTATTTCTATCATTGCAAAGTTTAGTGGTTTTCATAACATATTTCATGTATCTGTTCTAAAGAAAGCACTGATGGAACCCAACTACATGGTAAAATCAAGCTTGGTGTCTTATGGACTGTGATACGTCTCGTAAGTATTGAAGATATTGAGATTCAAATTGCACTACAAGGAGTTTTCATTGTTGAATGTTTGATGGAACAACTGCAGATGTTATGAATGCTCTTGGGAGAAATAACAACTTATGCGGACGGAATATCCAGATTTATCATCTAAAGTAATGTTATTGTTTAAATTTTGGGTAAAATAAGGGGGATGGTTGTAACGCCTTGATTTTACTCCTTATAACTCCTTTATATTACTATGCAATCATGCATCGAGTGTGGGGAGTTCGTCGATCAGACTTAGTTAAGAATATATAAAATTTCCTTCACACATAACTATGTGCTCCATGAGGCATGACCTTTTAAAAATCATGAAGTGAAAGTGGTGGACTAGGTGACTTTGTGTGTGGGTTACCCAGGTTGGCAGGTGCTCAGTCGCTTGGCTTTGGCGGCCTATACGCTGTTCGCGTGGTTTGTCCGGAAGAGGAGGTGGCTGCCAGTGACTTGGTTCAACAGGAAGTTGGTTCCCAGGACTCGGGTATATGCTATACGAGCTCGCCAAGACTGGTGAGGTGCGGACTCATATGGAGACTGCAAAGTCCGGGTTGTGGACTGGACTGAAACTCGGGAGATCGGCATGCCGTGTGCCTTTGTCTAGCGCTGGTGGCGCGGTTGGTGTTAACTGCGGAGTTCGCTGGTAGTGCGGACTGGTGCCAGAGTTCGCCGGGTTGAGCGGACTAGCTTAGTCTGAGAGGTCGCGCGGTCTGCGCGGACTGATGTCTCTGTCCGCCGAGTTCGACAGTTATCAGCCTTGTGTGCTTTGGCTGCGAGCTCGGGATATGCGGACTGGAATGGTGTCCACAGGTGCATGCGGACTGGAGTTATGCCCGCAGGTGGGCGAACTGGGGCGGTATACGTAGATACCGCCTGTATGGTGATTAAGTCTGGCTGGGCCTTTGGCGACTAGGAGGATAGGCTTGGTATCTGGCCTTGGTGGTGCGACCTTGGCGGACTGGCTGTCTTTCCTAGTCGCAGCGGTCTGGTTGTGTATCCACGGCTAGGCGGATACACTTGGTGCTCACCATGAGTTAGGGTGGTGATCCTATCAGCTATAGAGGTGATCACACTGCTCTCCGCACCTATAAATAGGACGCCCTGTCACATCAATTATAACCAACTGAATAGTAAGTGAACTCGCAGATAGTTGCTGTGGACAGATTTTTCTAGTCGCGCAGTTTGGAGTGTTGAACAGTTTGTTCTCTTCAGGTTGTGCGGGTAGCTCTGGAAAGCCAGAGACTTAGTTCTGACTTCGGTCAGGGACAATGCGAACTTTGCGGTTAGCAACCAGCAGTTAGCAGTAGGTTGCGTTTTGCAACCAGGCAGTCTTATCTTCTGCAACTTATTTCGTAGTTCAATAAGTTGTCTGCTTCTGGCGGCTTGGTTTAGTTCGGCAATAGCAGTTCGGGCGATCTGGCGGCTAGGCAACCGCACGGTTAGGTGGCTTGCATATCGGCGGATAGAGTTAAGATTTGGAATAACGGGCAGTACACGCGGCTAGGTTGCATTTTGGCGACTTAGTAGTTTCAGCGGACTCCATAGCAGTTAGCAACATAGCCGACGGTTACTTTTCGAGTTCGCACGGCTTGTTTTCTTGCCTTGTATTTTTTCTGCCATCAGGTATATTTGTGAATCATGTCTCGCCATGTATGCCTCGCCTTGTAAAGTTTTTTTATAGTACAAGATTCTTTCTCTTCTGTTTGCATCTAGCTTACTTGGGCTCGAATAGGTTGAGTGTTCCTACGCCTGGTTTCCCATTTTCCGCTTATTACAAATTTTTTACATGGTATTAGAGGGATTAGAGGCTAAGCAGTGATCAACCATCAGGTTGTTTAATTGCTTCTGGGAGTCGCAGTAACCAGGGATAGTGAAATGGCAAGAGGTCTTGAAATTGAGCTTCTTACATCGACCAACTTTAAAAATTGGAAGTCATGTATGGAAAGCTATCTTTTGGGTGAGGACCTTTGGGAGGTCATTTGTGGTAATGAAAGGCAAGAAGTGTCTGCTGCTGGTGGTGCTGATGCGGTGAGAGCTTGGAGGAAGACAAACACGAAAGCAAAGTTTACTCTCAAGCAGACTATCTCATCAGGACACTTTGACCACATCATTGGATGTCAGTTTGCTGCGGAGATTTGTACTTCCCTCGATGGGTTGTTCAATAGGAAGAATGTAGCTCGACTATAATTCCTGGAGAATGAGTTTGCGAGAGCCACTCATGGAGTTTTGTCCATCACAACATTTTTCATTAAGATGAAGAATTTGTGCGCTGAGATTTCAGCATTGGACCCTGAGCCTATTTTGGAGGTGAAGCTGAAGAGACACATAGTCCGCATTTTGCGGAAGGAATATGCGGCCTTTGTCACTTCTGTTCAAGGCTGGGCCAATCAACCATCTTTGCTGGAGTTGGAGAACCTGATGGGTTCGCAGGAGAGCTTATCAAGTCAGATGGTTGGAGTCACCATCTCTAGAGGAGATGGTGAGGCGCTCTTCTCAGGGAAGAAAAAGAGATGGGACAAGAAGAAGAAGTCGGCTGCTGGTGATGGTCCCTCTAATTCATATCAGCAAGAGGGGAGTGTATATCCTAAGTATGATGGGAAAAAGGAAGGAAGGGCCAAGGTGCTATAAATGCAACCATCTTGGCCACTTCAAGAAGGGCTGCAAGATGAACCTTTAGTCGATGAACGTTGCTCATATAGGGGGAAAGGATGAGGACTTGGTTGTGTCTTCAACAAGTTCCTATGTTGATCGGATGAGGGCCATTGATAGTGCAGCTATCTGGCATTAAGGACTGGGACATGTTGGGATGGACAGGCTGAAAGTGATGTCGTTGAGGAGCCTTGTGAAAGGCTAGCCTAGGTTGTCATCCTTCAGTGACGGTCATATTTGTTTTGGATGTAAATATGGTGAGGCTTATCGCTTTGTGTTTGATAAGTCACAGACTGGGTGTTCACAACTATTTGAGTGCATCCATGGTGAGCTGCTTGGACCGACCGTCACTGCCAGTCTTAGAGGCAACATATATTTGCTGGTGTTGATTTATGACTACATGAGGTACACTTGGGTGTACTTCATGAAGGTGAAGTCAGATGCGTTCCATTTGTTTGTGGAGTTCAAGAAGCTTGTGGAGGGTTGGCTTGGCCTGCAGATTAAGAAGTTGAGAACGGGCAACAAAGGTGAATTTGGTTCAACCGTGTTCTCTAACTTTTGCAGGAAGCATGGAATCTGGAGAGAGCTTTCTTGTGGGAATACTTTACAACAAACCGGAGTAGCAGAGCAGAAGATCCGTCATTTTATGGAGACCTACGAGTGTTGGCTTCATGGTAAAGGCATTCCTAAAGCCTTTTGGGTGGAAGGGATGGCCTGCGTGGCATATGCCATCAATCAGATGCCTCTGCGTCTGATCAACAAAAAGTCTCCACATGAGCTGATGTTCAAAGAGAAGCCCAGCATGGAACACCTTCGGGTATTCGGATCAACCTGTTATGTACGCGTCCCAAATGCTCTCAGGACAGAGCTGGATGCGAAGATGAGGAAGCTTGTCTTCGTGGGCTATGATGAGCTAAAGAAGGGGTGTAAGTGTATGGATCCAGTGATGAAGAAGTTCGTTGTTTCGAGAGACGTAGTATTCGACGAGCTGACATCATATAGAGGTGGCTCCTTTGTGGAGCTGCAGGAGAGCAACAGAGGTGGTTCAGAAGGAGCAACGAAGGTGGTTAGCCGTGATCAAGCTCTTTAGAGGTCGAAGAGGATCACCAACCTACCAACTCGATGTTGCGAAGGAAACGCGGTGAGCTCGGTATCTTGTTTCTTTGCAGGATCTCAGATTGAGCGAGAGCCTTCTAGCTTTGAAGGCACCACTGGAGTCGAGAAGGGGGAAAGCACTAAGGATGAGGAGATGACTGTCCTCAGGGGTGACGAGGCTTGTGACCTTGCGCCCAAGGTTGGTGTTACTCCTGTGACATATAAGTGGGTGTTGAAGCTGGAGAATAAGGTGGTGGGAAGTATGATTCCTTTCAGGAGGTGCTAGTGGGATCCCTTATGGTCTAGCATATGAAGAGCGAGGACTATGACGCGGACATCTTCTCTATGCCGCTATCGGAGAGGCCATGTTCATGGTTATGGGGACAACTATGGCTGGTCACCACTTCTCACTTCAAGGGGAAGTGTTGAAAATCATGAAGTGAAAGTGGTGGACTGGGCAACCAGTCCGCACGGTCTGTGCGGACAGGACTGACAGTTAGCCAGGTAGGCAATGGTGCTGCAGTCATCTTGTGCTCTGGCAGCCTGGACGGTCTGTTCGCGCGGTTTGTGTGGATAGAGGAGGCGGCTAGCCAGGCTGGCTTGTGTTCAACTGGCAGTTGGTTCCCAAATTGTAACCGGGCGGGTAGGATCGCTATCCGCGGAGCTCGCCAAGACTGGTGAGGTGCAGACTCGTATGGAGACCATGGAGTCCGGGTTGCAGACTGGACTGGAGCTCGGGAGATCGCCATGGAGTGTGCCTTGGTCTAGATCTGGTGGCGCGGTTGGTGGTAATCACGGAGTTCGCTGGTTAGTGAAGACTGGTGCCGAAGTTCACCAGGTTGAGCGGACTGGCTTAGTCTGGGAGGTCGTGCAGTCTGCGCGAACTGATGTCTCTATCCGCCAAGTTTGGCAGTTGTCAGCCATGTGTTCTTTGGTTGTGAACTAGGGATATGCGGAATGGAGTGGTGTCCGCAGGCGCATGCAAACTGGAGTTGTGTCCGTAGGTGGGCGAACTGGGGCGGTATTCACAGAGACCACCTGTATGACGATCAAGTCTGGCTGGGCCTTTGGCGACAAGGTAGATAGGCTTGGTATCTCGCCTTGGTGGTGCGACCTTGGAGGACTGGCTATCTTGCCTAGTTGTGGCGGTTTGGTTGTGTATCCGGGGCTTGGCGGATACACTTGGTGCTCGCCACGAGTTAGGATGGTGATCTTATCAGCTAGGGCGGTGATCACTCTGCTCTCCGCGCCTATAAATAGGAACCCCAGTCACATCAATTATAACCAACTGAACAGTAAGTGAACTCGCTGATAGTTGCTGCGGACAGATTTTTCTAGTCGCGAGGTTTGGAGTGTTGACCAGTTTGTGCTATGCAGGTTGTGCGGGTAGCGCTGGAAAGCCAGGGACTTGGTTCTGACTTTGGTAAGGGACAGTGCAGACTCTATGGTTAGCAACCAGCAGTTAGCAACAGGTCATGGTTTGCATCCTGACAGTCTTCTCTTCTGCAACTTGTTTCCCAGTTCAATAAGTTGTCCGCTTCTGACAGCTTGGTTCAGTTCGGCAGCAGCAGTTCGCGCGATTTGGCGGTGTTAAATTTTCTCAACGTGGTCAGCAAGATAGCCCAAACGTCAAATTAATATCTTCGGAACTACCCAGTTCGCACGTTGAACCAGCGGAAACCAAGGACTAGAGGTACAAAGGTAAATCTCAACAAACAATGGAAGCACAAGCAGGTCTTTTATACATTTACTTCTTTACAATGCGAGGCATACATAGCGAGACATGATTTCGCTAGTATAACAGCTGAAAACAGAAGCACCCAAAAAACAAGCCGGGCGGACAGCACCCGAGTCCGCCGAGACCGCGAGGTCGCCGAGGTCGCCGAGTCCGCTGAGCTCGCCCAAGCTTAGCTGCAATCCGCCGAATAGCACGGAGTCCGCCGAAGCCGCGAGGCCGCGCGGACACACCGTTATTCGCCTCCTGCTGAACTTGAACTGAGGAACACCCCTACCCGCCTGAAGCCGGCGGACAGGTTATTGAAGCTGGCAAAGATGAAACAGAACTGACAAGCCGCAGAGCGACCTCCTGCTGAGTCCGCAGAGACCGCACACTTCCAAGCACTTGACCGAAGTCACAACCAAACTCCTGGCTTCTTGAAGCTATCCGCGCGACCTGCACACAGCAAACCGTCAGCCTGAAACAATCCGCGCGGACTGACAAACACAGACCGCAGCTCCTTGCACACCCCAACTTACTGTTCACTCAAGTTACTGTAGATGTGCCAGGGGGGTCCTATTTATAGGTGAGGTGAGGAGTGTGGTCACCGCCCTAGAGATAGCGTCACCACCCCAGCCCGCGCGATAGCAAAAACAACGTCCGCCGAGTCCGCATGGACTTAGCCGGATACCAAGGGAAACCGCCAGGAGCAAGGCATACATTGGCGAACCCTCTCCAGTCCGCCCAAGCTATGCGGACAAGGCATCAGCCCGCAAAGCTCCAACCACTACAAGACAGCAACCCCCTTCAATGGCAATACACACCAACCCGAGGCAGTCCGCAAGACTCACACCTCAATCCGCCACAAGCCCACGACCAAAGGAAGACACAACAGTCCGCCCGGTCACAGCGGACTTGGCGGATACCGCGGATACCATGGCCTTGGCACAAAGTGTGACCAAGTCCAAAACCATCAAGGGCTAACGCGAGCATGGCAGACTCAAATTCCCGTCCGCCAAACACCTTGGCACAGACCGCCATCAGTCAGCCAGCTCATCACACTTCTGTCCAACGCAGTAGCCAACCGCAGACTCCAAAACACAGTCCGCCAATCCGACCTCCACAGCAAATCGCCTGCTGTGCCACCAGAGCTCGACAAGGCCTCAGCCAAGCTCTAAGCTCAGTCCGCAACAGCCCACACCGCAGACACTCCAGTCCGCAAGCTTCCCGCGGACACGAGCCAAACCGCCTATCAGCACAAGCTTGCACCCGCGGCCACTGAGCAATGCACCAGTCCGCAACCTTCATCCGCTCAGGCCGCTCCTTGGCAAAGCCAAACAGCAAACACCCTATCCGCAGAAACCAGGCCGCATAGTCCGCGGACTCAACCCGTGCAAACCGCCCAGAAGAACAACTGGCTTCCTACTAGACCTTCCACCAGGCCGCACACCTCAGTCCGCCCAGTCCGCCTAGTCCGCCAAACTTGTCCGCCACAGGCTGCCCGGCCTGTCCCGTCACCCACTTCCACTTCACAAATTTCAACACTCCCCCTTGAAGTGGGAAGTGGTGACCAAGCCCAGCAAGCTGCGCAAGCGTTCAAAGGGCCCCTTCGACAGTGGCTTCGTGAAGATGTCAGCAACATTATCTTCACTCCGAACATGCCCGACCAGCAGAGACCCCTCCAACACCTTCTCCCTGATGAAGTGGTGATCAATCTCTATATGCTTGGTCCTGGCATGACACACTGGATTGTTAACCAGTTTGAGAGCACTCTCATTGTCACCCCGGAGTAAAGTAGGCCCTTGCACTTCTTTATGGACATTCTCTATAAGCCTCCTCAACCAAACGACTTCCCGAGCAGCCAAGGCCGAAGCCTTATACTCCGCCTCCGTGGTTGAAACCGACACCGAGTCCTGCTTCTTGCTACACCACGAGATGCTAGCTGAACCGCAAGTGAACACATAACCTGAAGTAGACCTTCGATCATCCGAATCACCGCCATAGTCAGCATCCGTGTACCCGAGCAACGCAACCTCCGCGTCCCTTCTATAGAGGAGTCCCATGTCAGAAGAAGCCTTGACATACTTCAGAATTCCCTTCGCCGCCATTAGATGAGATTGCCTTGGTTCAGCCATATACCGACTTACTCGGCCAACAGCATAAGCGATATCCGGCCTTGTAATCGTCAGATAAATCAAGCTCCCAACAAGAGCCTTGAACACCAAGGAATCATGAAGAACCCTTCCCTCATCTCGTCGAAGCTTCAGCCCTGATTCCAGTGGAGTAGAGCACTTCTTCCCTTCGCCCATGCCAAACCGCTTCACAATGCGATCAACATACCCTTTCTGGCTAATGAGAACCCCGCACTCCTTCCTCTCCACTTCCAGACCGAGAAAGTGATGCAACTCTCCTAAGTCTTTCATCTCGAAGCGTATAGCAAGCTCAGCCCTGAGCCTTGCTACTTCCCCCTCCGAGTTCCCTGTGATGATCATGTCATCCACATACAGCAGGACCAAGACTCGAAGCTCTCCCTTCTTCTTGACGAACAAGCTTGAATCCGAGTTAGAAGCAAGGTATCCACAGAATTGCAGGTACTCTGCAATCTTCCCATACCACGCTCTAGGAGCTTGCTTCAACCCATAGAGAGCCTTCCTGAGTTTGCAGATATAGTCCGGATGCTTCTCAGAGACGAAACCAAGCGGCTGATCCATGAAGATGTCCTTGTCAATCTCTCCGTAAAGAAAGGCATTCTTCACATCGAGTTGCCACAATCTCCATCCCTTGCTACCAACCAAGGCGATTACCACTCTTACAGAAGTCATCTTCGCAACTGGACTGAAAGTCTCCTCATAGTCTTCTTCATACTTCTGTGAGAATCCTCTAGCGACCAAGCGAGCCTTGAAACGATCAATGCTCCCATCAGCCTTTTTCTTCAACTTATACACCCACTTGCAAGTAACCGGAGTAACGCCATCAACCTTGGGCACAAGATCCCAGGTTTCATTCTTCTTCAAAGCATCTATCTCTTCTTTCATGGCATCATCCCACTCCTTTACTCCAGTGGCCTCGTTGAAGTTTGCAGGCTCTCGCTCATCCAGAGGACCTGCAAAGAAGCAGGAGACAAGGCTCACTGCATTCCCATCACAGTACCGAGCCGGTGGCTTAATCACCCTCTTCGATCTCCGAAGACACGGCTCCTTGCTCACGGCTTCCGTTGCTTCTTCGGGCTCCACTCCTACCTGGGGCAAGCATTGAGCAGTGCTCCCCCTGCTTCCTGAGCCAGAAGGCTCAGCCTCGGAGTTCGAAGCAATAGGAGCTGCTGGTGAAACAACAAGCTCCTCTTCTAAGCCTTCAGCAGCCTCCACAGGTGCTTCATCAACCTTGCTACTTCCGGTTAGCTCCACCGAGCCACCTCCATATGACGTCAGCTCGTCAAAGACAACGTCTCTTGACACCACGAACTTCTTCGTCACAGGGTCCATGCACTTCCATCCCTTCTTCCGCTCATCATAGCCAACAAAGACAAGTTTCCTTGCCTTTGCATCCATCTTTGTCCGTGAGGCATCCGGGACATGCACGTAGCAAGTTGAATCGAACACTCGAAGGTGTCCAACACTCGGCTTCTCCTTCAGCAACAGCTCAACAGGAGTCTTCATGTTGATAGGGCTGAGTGGCATCCGGTTGATAACATAAGCAGCACAAGACATTCCCTCCGCCCAAAAATACCTTGGGATATCTTTCGCATGAAGCTAGCATTTGCAGGTCTCCGTCAGATGACGGATCTTCCGCTCTGCTACCCCATTTTGTTGTGGAGTGTGAGCACAAGTAAGCTCCCGTTGGATCCCGTGCTTCCTGCAGAAGTTAGAAAACTCGGAGGAGACAAACTCCCCCCCCATTATCAGTTCTAAACTTCTTAATCCGCAAGCCAAGCCGGCCTTCTACCAACTCCTTAAACTCTACGAACAAACGGAAGGCTTCCGACTTCTCCTTTAAGAAGTACACCCAAGTATACCTTGAGTAGTCATCAACCAAGACAAGCATGTATTTGCTTCCACCAAGGCTGGCAGTAACCGTTGGTCCCATCAGGTCGCCATGAATACACTCCAGTGGCCTCTTGCTCCTTGTTTGTGATTTATCAAACGGAAGGCGATGTGCCTTACCGTATTGACAGCCCGCACAAACATGCCCATCACCAAAGGAAGATAACTTCGGCAACCCCCTCACCAAACTTCTACTCGCCATTGCCTTCAGCTTGTCCATGCCAACATGCCCCAGCCTCTCGTGCCAGATAGCAGCGCTATCATTGGCCCTCATTCTATCAACATAAGCATTGGTGGAAAGAACAAACAAGCTCTTCACCCTCCTCCCAACATGAGCAACATCAGCCTTTACCGCTGATACGTTGCGAAGGAACCTCACGTCTGTTGGCCCAAACAGAACATGATACCCAGCGTCCACCGCATTGGTCACCGAGAAGAGGTTTTTCTTCATGCCCGGCACGTGATACACACTCCTTAACGTGAGTGGCCCCTGATCACTACCCAAAGACACGACCCCCTCTTTCTCTACTGCATAAACAGTATTATCAGTAGTGATAATAACTTCATTACCTGAGTAAGGCTGCATGGAGGTGAACTTCGATTTGTCTCCGGTGAGGTGATGACCACACCCGGAGTCCACGATCCACTCGCCGTTGAAGTCCTCAGCAGACAAGGCCCGGACACAAGTGCCCGTCAAGAAAGCTCCGCCCCATTCTACTTCTTCACTTCTCGAGCAAGCTTCCTCCTTTCCCGCAGCAAGCCCAGGCTGCAGTTTGACCTTGCAGTCCCGCTTGAAGTGCCCTCGCTGATGACACCGGTAGCACTTCAGATTCTTCTTCCAGTCCTTAGGAGCATTGCTCCTCTCCGGCGGATATGAAGTTGAAGTCTCCTTCTCACCAGCGGCCTGCACCTTCTTCTTCTTCTTCCCTTCCCATCCCTTCTTCTTGCCTGAGAAGAGAGCTTCGCTGCCTTCCTGATTCAGATTCACTCTAGCCATCTGCCTTGCTAAGCTCTCCTGCGAGGCAAGCAGATTCTCCAGCTCCAGCAACGACGGCTGAGTAGCCCACCCTTGAACAGATGTGACAAAGGCCACATACTCCTTCCGCAGGCCGCGGACGATGTGCCTTTTCATCTTTGCCTCAGAGATAGGCTCATCAGGATCCAGTGCCGACAGCTCAGCACACAAGCTCTTCATCTTTAAGAAGTACTTGGAGATGGAAATGTCTCCCTGAGTTGCCCTGGCCAACTCATTCTCCAGGAACTGAAGCCGCGCCACATTCTTCCTATTGAACAACTCATCAATGGTTGTCCAAATATCAGCAGCCGACTCACATCCAATGATGTGATCAAACAGTTCCGGAGACACGGCTCTCTTCAGAATGAACTCCTCCTTAGCATTTGTCCTTCTCCAGAGCCTCACCTGCTCAGCAGTACCGAAAGCAGCAGTGACTTCCTGTCTGTCGTCTCCACCGACGACTTCCCACAGCTCCTCGCCCAGAAGATAACTCTTCATGCACGACTTCCACTTCTTGAAGTTAGTCGGCATTAAGAGTTCAATGCCCAGACCTCTTGCCAAACTCCCTTCCATTGCAACACCTGTTGGCAACCTTTCAGCAGCTCCGAGCAACAACACAGGTTGATCACCACTCAATCACTGAGTAACAACACTGGCTGACTTCCGCTCACGCAACTGAACCTCAGAAACCTCCCTCTGATACCATGTTAAATTTTCTCAACGTGGTCAGCAAGATAGCCCAAACGCCAAATTAATATCTTCGGAACTACCCAGTTCGCACGTTGAACCAGCGGAAACCAAGGACTAGAGGTACAAAGGTAAATCCCAACAAACAATGGAAGCACAAGCAGGTCTTTTATACATTTACTTCTTTACAATGCGAGGCATACATAGCGAGACATGATTTCGCTAGTATAACAGCTGAAAACAGAAGCACCCAAAAAACAAGCCGGGCGGACAGCACCCGAGTCCGCCGAGACCGCGAGGTCGCCGAGTCCGCTGAGCTCGCCCAAGCTTAGCTGCAATCCGCCGAATAGCACGGAGTCCGCCGAAGCCGCGAGGCCGCGCGGACACACCGTTATTCGCCTCCTGCTGAACTTGAACTGAGGAACACCCCTACCCGCCTGAAGCCGGCGGACAGGTTATTGAAGCTGGCAAAGATGAAACAGAACTGACAAGCCGCAGAGCGACCTCCTGCTGAGTCCGCAGAGACCGCACACTTCCAAGCACTTGACCGAAGTCACAACCAAACTCCTGGCTTCTTGAAGCTATCCGCGCGACCTGCACACAACAAACCGTCAGCCTGAAACAATCCGCACGGACTGACAAACACAGACCGCAGCTCCTTGCACACCCCAACTTACTGTTCACTCAAGTTACTGTAGATGTGCCAGGGGGTCCTATTTATAGGTGAGGTGAGGAGTGTGGTCACCGCCCTAGAGATAGCGTCACCACCCCAGCCCGCGCGATAGCAAAAACACCGTCCGCCGAGTCCGCATGGACTTAGCCGGATACCAAGGGAAACCGCCAGGAGCAAGGCATACATTGGCGAACCCTCTCCAGTCCGCCCAAGATATGCGGACAAGGCATCAGCCCGCAAAGCTCCAACCACTACAAGACAGCAACCCACTTCAATGGCAGTCCGCACCAACCCGAGGCAGTCCGCAAGATTCACACCTCAATCCGCCACAAGCCCACGACCAAAGGAAGACACAACAGTCCGCCCGGTCACAGCGGACTTGGCGGATACCGCGGATACCATGGCCTTGGCACAAAGTGTGACCAAGTCCAAAACCATCAAGGGCTAATGCGAGCATGGCGGACTCAAATTCCCGTCCGCCAAACACCTTGGCACAGACCGCCATCAGTCCGCCAGCTCATCATACTTCTGTCCAACGCAGTAGCCAACCGCGGACTCCAAAACACAGTACGCCAATCCGACCTCCACAGCAAATCGCCTGCTGTGCCACCAGAGCTCGACAAGGCCTCAGCCAAGCTCTAAGCTCAGTCCGCAACAGCCCACACCGCAGACACTCCAGTCCGCAAGCTTCCCGCGGACACGAGCCAAACCGCCTATCAGCACAAGCTTGCACCCGCGGCCACTGAGCAATGCACCAGTCCGCAACCTTCATCCGCTCAGGCCGCTCCTTGGCAAAGCCAAACAGCAAACACCCTATACGCAGAAACCAGGCCGCATAGTCCGCAGACTCAACCCGTGCAAACCGCCCAGAAGAACAACTGGCTTCCCACTAGACCTTCCACCAGGCCGCACACCTCAGTCCGCCCAGTCCGCCTAGTCCGCCAAACTTGTCCGCCACAGGCCGCCCGGTCTGTCCCGTCACCCACTTCCACTTCACAAATTTCAACAGGCGGCTAGGCAACCTTGCGGTTGGGCGGCTTGCAGATTGGCGGATAGAGTTCAGCTTTGGAATAACGGGCAGTCTGCGCGGCTAGTTTACGGTTTGGCAACTTAGCAGTTTCAGCGGACTCAGTAACGGTTAGCAACATAGCCAGCGGTTAATCTTCGAGTCCGCGTGGCTTGTTTTCTTGCCTTGTATTTTTTTCTACTATCAGGTACATTGGCGAATCATGTCTCGCCATGTATGCCTCGCCTTGTAAAGTTTTTTTATAGTACAAGATTCTTGCTCTTCTATTGCATCTGGCTTACTTGAGCTCAGATAGGTTGAGTGTTCCTACGCTTGGTTTCCCGTTTTTCCGTCATAGAAGCAATACATCAAAATTAAAACTTCTTCCTCTATTTGACATGGAGAAGGTAAATCCCCTATCTACTTCATTCGGTGTGCATTCAGACTTACAACTATGTTCACACATGCATCAAACTTTGAAAAGAAGTTTGTCACACGTGTTGTATACTGGTGAAGTTGGATGTCTCATGTATGTTATGGTATGTACTCGCCCAGATTTAGCTCGAATAGTTGACCCAAGAAAAAAATGCGAACAAGTAGTGTATTGGATCAAGTGGTATTTGAAAGGGACGGCTAGTACTAGTTTGATTTATGGTGAAAACAATGTGAAAGAATATGCATCCTTGAATGTTATGTTAATTCTAACTATGCATGTGATATGGATAAAATATGGTCAACAATAGATTATATGTTTACACTTGGAGCAGACCGAGTTTCATGGAAATATACACGCTAGTCGGTTAATGCCTTGTCAACAACTGAAGTTGAGTATATGGCGACACTGGTGGCAGATACGGAGGTTATATGGCTCAAAGGGTTACTTAAAGACTTGGGTTTTAGTAAGAAGATCTCGAAGATCAATTGCGATAATTTGAGTGTCATCTGCCTCGCCTTAATCAAAATTTCTTTTTGCGAACAATACACGTACATCAAAGTTTTTCTTTAAATGTAATTGAGAAGGATAAGGTGATGATTAGAAATTTTAAGATAAATCATGTTGACATATTTACGAAGGTCGATTTTTTTTGAAAAACTCAAATTGTGTTTAAACATAATTTGTAAAGATTATTGTGCACATGGGTCTTGATAGAGATCAGTCTTTGATACTTTTATATAGAGGAGAATGTTAATTATATGGCACAAAATTTAGTTTATTGAACTTAATTATAATATATGCATTATCTTAATTGTACCCTAGAGAAATATAATATGTATTAAACAATTGGATGTATTATATGCATGCACATTAAAATAATGAGAGTATAATATGCTTGCATATTAAAAAAATGTGTGTGTGATTTGTATGAGTATTACATTATTAAATGTATTATATGCATGTATTTAAATAATTAAGGTGACATATGTGTGTATATTAAAATATTAGATAGAGAGTAGTATATAAGAGATTGATAATTCATTTGGAAGCATCAAATTTGGAATAAGACCTTAAGTTTTCTTCTTTCTTGCTCTCTTGTTATTATGCGCTCTTTTTTTGTTCGTTCTCTCCCGCTCTTCTCTTTTCTCCGCGCTAACTTCCTCAGACATTCACAGAAACCACGCTAGTCCAACTTCCGCGTATGCGAGCAAAAGTGCAATATTGCCTCAAAATCATTGAATTTCTCTTAAAACATTATTACCATATTAGACATCCTTCTTATCGTATCACTTAGGCTTCGTTTAGCGCGACTTATTTGCTTCGATAAGTTTGGTCAAAAATGCCATTATCTTAGAATATATGTATGACATGACAAAGGTTATGACCGCTACCAAGAAAATAAACTAGTGTGAGTATAAAATGCGTGAATTTTTTAAGGTGTGATCAGGCGTTCACGAACAACACTTCATAACTACCGCGTTCACTAACAATTTATTATACTTAGCTGCCTAATTAAGTCATAGTCCCTTGGATTTGTTCGTGAAAGTAGCTATCAAGTTTAAAACATGCGTGTGATTACAAACACAAATAATATTAAATATATAGTATTAATTAAATTCCCCGTCAAATTTGTGCATGCAGCTAATAAATAAATAAATACTCCACAGAGTTTTAACACCACAAATATGTTTTCAGTATTCCAAAATATTTATATTATTATTTACGTTTTGTTACTATTTTGAATTTCTTTACAAGTAATTAAAAATTTAAATAACATTCTTTAACAAAAGATTAATTATTTTAAAAAAATAATTCTCATCCCTATAAATCAATACTCCTTTCATGCAATCTTCATATCTAAAACATTCTCCTTGAATTGTCTACTGAACATTGCCTTCTCCCCCTCCACATTTTGAGACCGCCTTTCTTTATTCGCAACAATGATTTCCATAGACGGAATACGCACCGGTGTCGGAATCGCCGGAAATGTTATCTCGTTAGGCATGTTCTTGTCGCCAATGTAAGTCAAAAGTGTCCCCTTATTTACTAAATTGTGTTGAGAATATAATCTCATGTATATATAAAACTAAGCCATGCAGCCATACATTTAATAAAGATCATAGTTGAATATATTATAACATGATATCAAAGTCTAAGCCCAAAAAAATGCAAGTCTTTCATGAAGTTCAAAACCTATACATGAGATTATTGGGGTGAATTCATAAAATCACGAAGAAGACGGATCAGATTCGTTTTGATTGAAACATCGAGTAGAAGCATACTTGAATTCATAGAGAGAGAGAAGTTTGTTTTTTCAAATTGTTATTTTGCAATATTACAAAATATTAAGTAAAACTAAACAATTGGCATGCACTTTGTGAAACCCTAAACAAAATATCAACCCTATCTAAACAAATTTACTTTGTGTTTCTTAGGCCGACATTTATTAGGATATACAAGAAGAAATCTGTGGAGGAGTTCTCAATCGTTCCTTATGTGGCAACGCTTATGAATTGCATGCTCTGGATGTTGTACGGGTTGCCCGTTGTGCACCCAAAGAGCTTTTTGGTTCTCACTATCAATGCCGCCGGCAGCAGCATCGAACTCAGCTATGTCATCCTCTACCTAATCTTCTCCAGTGGGCCGAAGCGACTCAAGGCTTTGTCCCTATTCCTCGCAGAATTGGTCTTTGTCGCCACAATTGCAGTCGTCGTCATCACCTGCTTCCATACGCATGAACGACGCTCCCTCTTTGTCGGCATCCTCTGTGTCATCTTCTGCGTCATGATGTATTTGGCGCCTCTCACTGTCATGGTATGTGAATCCCTAAACATAAACGTATCGTTGTTAATTTCGTGCGAGCAAGCACAAATATTAATTGATGTGATTTTATTGTTTTGCGTGGTGCAGAGGCTGGTGATACAGACGAAGAGTGTGGAGTACATGCCTCTATTCTTATCAGTTGCATCATTCTTTAACGGACTTTGTTGGACCATCTACGCGCAAATCCGCTTTGATCTTTTCATCACAGTAAGTAAATATATTCTTGCTATTCAATTTTTATCATATTGAAGATTGCAATTGGTTAATGTATGGTTTAATAAATCATGTTAGTTGATTAATTACATTTTAAATATTCTATAATCATTATTGTTTGCTTGTATTCATCATAAATTTTTTATCTGATTTTTAATTATTGCCATTGCACCCAATAATTTAGACTTCATTTGGTTGCAACTTAAAATTCCAATTTATTTCAAATAATTTTTGTTATAATTATTTTTTATTTTGTGTATTACAGATTCCAAATGCAATTGGTTTGGTGTTTTCAATGACCCAACTAGTTTTGCATGCGATGTACTACAAATCAACCAAGAGACAAATTGCGGAGAGAAAGATCAAGGGAGAGGTCGGGCTCACCGAAGTGATTGCGGTCGAGCCACAACCGGCCATGCCACGTGATCAGATGACGGGGGTTTGATTTTAGGATTGTGAAGGAGTTATGTATGTGTTTATATGCTCTTGTGTGTGTGGACGTGCGCACGGCACGCATGCGTGTGCGGCGAATTTAATCAAGTCTTTGTAATATTAAATCGAGTAATACTATGCTTTCAATGCAGTAGTCTCTATTTCCCCTTTTCACTACTCTACTCAGAGCTGATTATTTTCTAATAACAAGCATCAGTTGTTTTTTTGTAGTGGTGTTTTTGAGGGGTCGTGTTCTTTGTAGGCTGTGGTTTAGATAGTACAGTTGGTAAAGAGTGTTTCGGGCATAGTCTTCTTCATCTCAGGTTTAAATCCGGTATAAATTTAATTGTTAAAATATTTGTAATTTAGCATTTTAAAATCTGGCAATATTCTTTAAATAATTTTTT
Organism: Platanthera guangdongensis; assembly: GCA_039583875.1. Lineage (NCBI taxonomy): Eukaryota > Viridiplantae > Streptophyta > Magnoliopsida > Asparagales > Orchidaceae > Platanthera > Platanthera guangdongensis. Next base: position 269,207,287 of record CM077150.1, read on the forward strand.
TTTGTAAAAAAATTTGATCTTAAAATATATCCGACGTTTGTGTTTGTCATATGGCTTGAATATCTCTAACTCATCTAGAATTTGATGATAGTTTTCAGGGGTTTCGTTGCCTTGGTGAACTATGTTATGAAAACGGTTAGCAGACAGATAGTTTTAAGTTTTTCAAAAATAATCTAACGGCAAAAAGAGAGGTTATGAAGAACGATAAACACGAAATAATAATTGAGGTGTGGTTATTGACGGTTTTTTTCTCTCCCGCGTTAGCCATCTGAATTGTGGTGTCAGACCGCAGAATCAGTAACCTTACGCTACATCGATTCGAATTTTGGAGTCGATATTTTTTTGGCTTCAACACATGGGATCTAGTGTCTAAACCAGATCATCATGAAGTTATAGGAGTTAAATGGATCTACAAAATTAAACTAAATGAGAAAGGAGAAGTGCAGAAATTCAAGGCCGGGCTTGTTGTAAAAGGGCATGCTCAGATGCCAGGAAGGGACTTTACTGAGACATTTGCACCCGTGGCCAGGATGGAGACAATACGCATGCTGTTCTCCTTTGGAGCTCAACAGAACCACTTAATTCATCATCTTGACGTTAAAATCTGCCTTCCTAAATGGTGAGATTAATGAAGAAGTGTTTGTGAGGCAACCAGAGGGATATGAAATCAAAGGAGAAGAAGAAAAGGTGTATAGGCTGAAGAAGGCCCTTTACAGACTTAAACAAGCGCCACGAGCATGACTTCTTGTATTACAAACACTATCCAAGTGGGCACTATATAATCACCTGCATATACATTGATGACTTGCTCATAATGGCCACTATGTCTCACCTTGTTGATGATTTTAAAATCTCCATGAAAAATGAAATCGAAATGAGTGATCTAGGGGAAATGAATTACTTTCTAAGAATTCAGATTCATCAAACTCAAGGTCACATTTTCTGCATCAAAATAAGTACATATCTGAGTTACTGATCAAATTTGGGATGCTTGATTACAAACCAACCACAACTCCCATGGCCACCAGAGAAAAATTAATGAAGAATGAAGAAGAGAAAGTTAATGAACAAAGATACTGCAACATCGCGGGAACCCTAATTTACCAGACTAACAGCCGACCAGATATAGAACATGGTCTCAGTATGATCTCCAGGTTTCTTAGTGATCCACAAGCAAGTCATATGATTGCAGTAAAATGCATTTTGCGCTATCTGCAAGGGACACGAGATTATGGTCTAGAGTATAAGAGGAAGGATACACCACCAAGCTTAATCGGATACTCCGACAGTGATTGGGCAGACAGTGTTGATGACCGCAAGAGCACCAGTGGCTATGTATTTCAGAATGGTGGACACACGATATCTTGGTGCTTCATGAAGCAGAAAAGCATTGCCCCATCTTCCGCAGAGGCAGAATACATGGAAATTGGCGATGTTGCAAAGGAGGCAGTGTGGTTTTGCAGATTACTGCAAGAATTGAAGAAAGAAGAGTGCAGACCCACAAGGACACAACCCTAATGGTGGATAGCACATCTGCTATATGTATCAGCAAGAACCCGGTACTGCATAGCCGCAAAAAACACATACAAATCAAATACCTTTTTGTTCAAGACATAATAGAGGAGAAGGAGATATCTCTCAGCAATTGCAACACCAATGACCGGTCCGCCGACGGGATGACAAAAGCCCACTCAGCCGAGAAATTCCGCATCTTCCGTCGGGCGCTAGGAATCATTAGTGCAAAAGGAGCCCTAGATTAAGGAAGAGTTTGCTGGCTTTTTGTTGTGTAATTGTGAACTTGATTGATGTGTGTGCTTATTGGGCCTCTTGTCTTTTGGGCTCACGTGTGTGTTGACTATTTAAGGGAACTGTTCCATTTCTGGAAAACCCTAATGTAATTGATGAAGTTCCGACGCTATTCCTTCTTCATCTTCCTCCTCTTCTGTTTCGTGTTGCTTTGATTTAACCTGCAGGTACCTAGCTCAGAGAACAAGGAATGTTAGCTCAATCTTCTCACAACAATCGTATCCATCGGCCCGCCGTTCCAGTATGCGGAAAAGAATGATGGGGGTGCTGCAGGCAGCAGAGGAGGATAAGGTGGGCGTTGTGGAGGTGGTGGAGGAGGACATGGGCGCTGGAGGTGGCGGAGGAGGGGGGCGCTGCAGGCGACAGAGGACGATGAGGAGGGCATTGCAAAGGTGGCAGAGGAGGACCTGAGCGTTTGAGGTAGCGAAGGACAACCCCCGGAGGTGGCCTTTCCCGCTCGCTGTCGGACAATCCCAGATGGGTTCGCCGGACCCCGGCAAACCCACCAATGGTGGCAAGCAGTGATACCGGTGGCTTCGCCGGCTGTGACATTTGCATGAGGGAGGGAGGGGCGGGCTCTGTTTACGGGAGAGATTTCACCTGATCGGGATTGAGGAGAGAGGTAGGCAAGAAAATTTTGGGAAAAATTTTTATGCAGTCCAGATTTTCTTGATCCAACGGACTAAATTAAGTTAATGAATTATTAATTTATTGTTATTTGCAGGCAGAAATTTGTACGGACGACTCGTTGCGGGCGTGACTTTTTCCGGGGCCCATATCGGGGGACTAAACAGCTTCAAATCAAAATAAGTGATCAATAATTTTGTTTTCCAATAAGGTAGGTCAAAAAATATGCTTCTTTTTTTCAATACATGGTTGGTCCTCGTGATTGATTTTTTCTACCAAAAATAAGTTGAATATTTTTGGTTGCCTCAACAATATCTCTTCCTTTTATTGCTTTTGTATTACTAATACTCAATTCATGGCAGCCAAATTTTCTCGACTTTTTATATACATGATCAACTGGCAGAAACCGACAGTGATGTTGATGTGCGGAAACGGCACCGAGGGCACAACTAACACGGAGGAGGCGTTCGATCTCACAGGCTAGGAGAGGAAGAGGGTGGAGGAAGGAAGGAAGCCTCTGAGTGCTCGAGAGTGGAGCAAGCGGCTTGTCAAAGAGGGTTGCGGGGATAGAGGAGTGGAGAAGCTTGATCAACAGAGAAGGTTGACCAGGAGAGGAGGAGGTTGACCAGGAGCTGTCGAGCAGACAGTTACTATGACGGTCGACCAGCAGAGAAGCTCAAGGAGCAGCGAAGAACTTGCTTAACAGAGAAAACACTTGCTGAGTAGACAACAAGGCTTGCTGAACAGAGAGCAGGAGAGGGAGCCGCTAGCAGCGGCAACAGCAGACTTCGCCCGCCGCGGCCTAAATGCCACTCTTGCGACAAGCTTTCCTCTAATCAAGAAAGAAGATTATAGCTTGCTAGTACACCTTTACATGAAAAAGCATTAAAGGGTACAAAGGGGGAAGCTGACGGTTTGGGAAGAAGTTGCCAGAGACTAAGGAAAAAAGACTAAGGAAAAGAGGCTGCTTGCAGCTGTGGAGGACGGAAAACTGATTCTGCAGAGCTTGCTTGGCAAGCTGATGGTAAGCTGAGGAGGACTGCGCGGACTGGAAAATAGAGTCCGCAGAGCTTGCTGGCAAGCTGAAGGTAAGCTGTGGAGGACTGCGCGGACTGAAAAATGGAGTCCGCAGAGCTTGCTGGCAAGCTGCAGGCAAGCAGTAGAGGACTGCGCGGACTGGAAAACTGAGTCCGCAGATCTTGCTGGCAAGCCGAAGGTAAGCTGTGGAGGACTGCGCGGACTGGAAAATGGAGTCCGCAGAGCTTGCTGGCAAGACGAAGGTAAGCTGTGGAGGACTGCGCGGACTGGAAAATGGAGTCCGCAGAGCTTGCTGAACAAGACTTGTCTCCTCCTCTGGACTGCAGAATGAGAGGTATCAGGGACTAGTTATAGGCCCGGGGAGGACCAACTAGAAGCGGGGCCCAGTGACGTCACAATGACGACCTGCGCGGACTCGGCGGACTGGAAAAACGAGTCCGCTAGGTTGGCGGGCGAAGCAAGCGGCAGGAGGCCGGGAGAGAACGGAGACCGCCCCCTTGCGGGCGGCCTGGGCGGACTCCAGGGGGAGTCCGCCCGGCTGGTCGGAGGCCGCCCCCTTCCGGGCGGCCTGGGCGGACTCCAAGGGGGAGTCCGCCCGGCTGGCCGGAGGCCGCCCCCTTGCGGGCGGCCTGGGCAGACTCCAAGGGGGAGTCCGCCCGGCTGGCCGGAGGCCGCCCCCTTACGGGCGGCGTGGGCGGACTCCGGGGGGAGTCCGCCCGGCTGGCCGGAGGCCGCCCCCTTGCGGGCAGACTCCGGGGGGAGTCCGCCCGGCTGGAGTGGCGGCCGCCCCCCTGCGGGCGGCCTGGGCGGACTCCGGAGGGAGTCCGCCCGGCTGGCCGGAGGTCGCCCCCTTGCGGGCGGCCTGGGCGGAATCCGGGGGGAGTCCGCCCGGTTGGCCGGAGGCCGCCCCCTTGCGGGCGGCCTGGGAGGACACCTGGGGGAGTCCGCCCGGCTGGAGCAGAGGCCGCCCCACTGCGGGAGGCCTGGGCGGACTCCGGGGGGAGTCCGCTTGACTAGCTGCGAAGCGGGCGCCCTCCTGCGGGCGGGATCCTGATGGTAGGTTGCCTCCTGCAAGGAAGAGCACTGCACGGTTAGCTGCCTAACCACATGGCCTGTGAGGGTGAGCTACAGGAACAACCCACCGTCCCGCAGGGCAGGCGGTTGCTAGGAGACCTAGGCGGACAGGGAAAACTGTCCACCTACACTGGGACTTGTCGCGATCAATAGGGAGAATCTGAGGATCGCGACTAGCCAGCTGGCTACCTTGGGAAGGATTGCCGATTTCTGGGTTAACATAATCCCCGCACTTTTTTAAGTTCCGAAGGGAACTTCGAAAAAGTTGGAGACGAACAAAAATCGTGATCCACCCCAAAGGAAGAAAAAGAGGGGCGAGGAGAGACAGAACCTGAAGCCTCTCCTTAGGAGCTTGGTGCTGCTTGTCTATTTTCCTGCAAGAAGAAAGTTAGGGTAGACATGTATGGGTGGTAAATCGAGTGTGTACCTGAGTTTGCTTTTGCAAAACGAAGAAGGTGTGTCTTCCATTAAGTTCTGCAAAATAAAAGTGAGAGGAAAACAAAAAGCATAATAACTTGCAAGTACCTGATGGAGGCTTGCAAGCACCTGTTATCATCTGCAAAAAAGGAAGGATAAAGAGTATACAAGAACGAAGAATGAGCTACAAGTACCTGGAAGGAACTTGCAAGTCTTTGATTTCTCTGCAAAAGAAGAGTTAAAGGTACGCACAGTATATGAAAGTAACTTGCAAGTACCTGTGAAAGGGCTTGCAAGTTTTTGCTAATCTCTGCAGGGAGAAAAGTTAGAAGCAAAACATGCAAATGAAATAAGCTTGCAACTACCTGGTAGAAGGCTTGCAAGTGTTTGATGCTCTCTGCAAAGAGAAAAGAGTGAGCAGCATGCATATCATAATGAACCAAACTGCAAGTACCTGGATGAGGCTTGCAGGTGTTAACTATTGATGAGATAAGGCCAACATGACCAAATAGTAAGGAAAATGCCTGATAAACACTTTATCATGAAGCCCAGATCAATAAACCGAGTGTTAACTGTTGAAATGACTGGATGGACATGATCAGATTAATAGAGATGCAACTTAACGAATTCTGCCAATCTTAACCAGATTGCAATAGCATGGCTTGATGATCAAGGAGAGTATGATTCCTTGGTCAATGCTTGATATCATTAGATTATGACAAGAGTAATGAATAGCTCTGCGAATCTTCATCTGATAGCACTTAAGCAGGCAGTGAATAGAAGATGTGAGTAATAGAGCTTGCATAAGTAGAGAGCTTGTAAGTCATCATCTGATATAGCTTTGAGCAAGCAATTCATATAAGATGAGCATGAGCAAAGTGATTGCTGGAAATCCTTTTGATAGGTCGGATTAACCTGTTCACCTGTGAAAGAAGGCAATTGACAAAAAGGGAGGTCTATACTCGGAGATGACTAAAGAAGGTTGAATGCTGCCACAGGTGTTCCCCGTGGGCCCTATGCATCACTTGCCTGAGAAAATCATCCCGAGTATAGTCCTACTGAAAGCGGGCTGGCCGCGCATCCTCTAGGAGGGCATAAAAGAAAAACAAGGAAGATCCCGAGAAGGATCGCTAGATGCACTGTTCTCTTGCCTTGGGTACAATCATCACTGATCAATGAGACTAGTTGCGCCAAGTGGCCTATAGCTTGTCTGTGGATTGATTAGTGGAATTGTGGGAACCCGCGAAGGCACGGATCGAGAGTACCAGAGAGTATTCGGCCATCACAGCTGTGAGATGATCAAAGAGACAAGGCTACGCTTGATCTCCATTGCTTGTCAAGCAAAGATCACCGTAACTGTAATGTATCCTTTGCGAAGCACAACAGAGCTAACACATGGGACTCCCCTAGCACACACTCTGTGTCAGATGCCGGCTAGGATCCAAAGTCCCATATTCCTCCCCATGAGAGTTGGATGACACCCACTACACATATGCGAACACACCCCGCGATATGTGGTCGTCGTGGTCTATACGCCGGAATCCAATCTCGAGGGGGCCTATAGCAAGACTTGGCGATATCTCATTGGTGTAGTGATCTCTTTGGCAAAGAGAAAAATAGAGGAGGAAACATCACAAGAAGGGAACTGTGTCAGTATGAGATCTCTGATAAAAGCTATGTTGAAAAGCGAGAATGAACACTGAGAAGTGTTTGGTAAAATGAAAATGTCTGAAAAAGAAAGAGCAAGGGTTGAGATAACCCATCAAGGTTGTGAGGGAGCTTTTTGGAGCAGTGATGTGTATTGTTGGCCTAGAATAGCCTTCCAAGCACACCCTCGTCGTCGGCATCGAAGCACTCGACAGTATTGTTGAAAACGAGGAGAGGAGGTTCTTCGACTTGGTTCACTCCTCTTGAGGAGCAAGGAACGTCTGCGACTTCTTTGCCCTTTGAAGTTGATGGATCAGGGCGATCTTCTTTAGGAAGCAGGTCGCGCATCTTCCCTTGCTGGAGCATCCTTTGCACAAGCTGACGGAATGCTCGGCAGTGCTCAGTCAAGTGACCTGGCTCTTTGTGGAATTCGCAGTAAGGTTCTGAACCCCTAGATCTTTGATCAGCTGGTCGATAAGGCTTCTTGTAGTTGGCCCTATCTTTCATGACTTGGCTCACTTGAAGCATGATTTCATCTAGTTCGGACTCGTGCGAGTCATTGCCTTGCTGCTGATAGACTGCAGCTGTTTAAGAAGATGGAGCTGGTGGTAGTAGCGATTGATCTTGAGCACAATCATGGCTCGGAAAGGAGTATCGCTGGCGTTGAAACCTTCTCTCCTTTCTTGATTGAGATGGGAAACGATTGTAAGGAGACCTCAGAGGATGCTTGTGAAACGGATCCTTCTCTGATATGAGCTTGGAGACGAAGCCTGGATTGCTCTTTTCGCCTCGGAAGTACGAGTTGGCTAGAGCAATCAACTCTTGGTATATCCTTGGAGCACGGACATTGACTTCAAATTTGAGAGGCCCTTCACGAAGACCGTGGATAAGATCCACTCGGTACATTTCTTGATCAACGATCTCAATGTCCAAGATTTCCCTTTGGAATAGATCAACGAATTGAGACCAAGTTTCATTACTGCGATGCCTGATCTCAAAGAGGGCTTCAAGACCACCCTTTCTCTTGGTGGAGGTAGAGAACCTGAGCAAGAACTCCCTTCACAGATCAACGAAGGAAGTGATGGAGTGAGGACGGAGGCCGTAGAACCAGTCCCTCACTTGCCCATCAAAGGTAGTCACAAGGAGCTTGCACTTAGTTGCATCTGAAAGGGTCTTGAGAGCAACAAACGATTCAAAGGCTTGAAGGTGCTTTACTGGATCAGTCTCTCCGGTGTAGATGGGTAACCGGGGCTCTCTGAAGTTAGCTGGAGTTGGCTCATGGCGAACGCTCTCGGTAAAGGGTGATGGCAATTCCTGCTCTCCCACAGCATAGGGATTAAAGGGAGCATATGATGTAGCTGTAAAGGAAGCAGGGGAATAGAAGGGAAAAGTTGCTGCAGGAGCAAAGGCAGGAGCTGGGGGGCAAGGATGACTTCCTTAAAAGTTGAGAAATCTTGCAGGGCTTCCCCGGGCTGCTCCCCGAAAGAAGTTTTGACGAGCTGCAAACTCTTCATCTTGAGGTCGCAAAGGGGATGCAGGCCCTTGCGGAAAGGTTGGAGTGTAAGGAGGATAGAACGTCGGGCAAGCTTGAGAATAAGCTTGCTGATGCTCCAATGTTGGTGTTGAGTTGATTGGAGTAGCTGGAGCAGCTGGAGCTGTTGCTGGATGAGCGTCTAATCGTTGTGTGATTGCAGCAAGAATTTTATTGATTGCTTGGAACTGCTGAGCATTCTAACGGCGCGATTGCTCAAAGGCCTCCCAGAGAGGATCTTCATTGGGACTTGGTGCAATGTTCTCAGCTGGTTGGTGATCTGTCATGGCTAACTGTCAGTTTTCACTGTCTGTTCGGATCTGAAGGTCGCGTGTTAACTGTCGATGCGCGGAAACGGCACCGGGGGCACAGCTAACACGGAGGGGGTGTTCGGTCTCACAGGCTAGGAGAGTAAGAGGGTGGAGGAAGGAAGCCTCTGAGTGCTCGAGAGTGGAGCAAGCGGCTTGTCAAAGAGAGTTGCGGGGATAGAGGAGAGGAGAAGCTTGATCAATAGAGAAGGTTGACCAGGAGAGGAGGAGGTTGACCAGGAGCTGTCGAGCAGACAATTACTATGACAGTCAACTAGCAGAGAAGCTCAAGGAGCAGCGAAGAACTTGCTTAACAGAGAAAAAGCTTGCTGAGCAGAGAGCAAGGCTTGCTGAACAGAAAGCAGGAGAGGGAGCCGCTAGCAGCGGCAACAAAAGACTTCGCCCGCCGCGGCCTAAATGCCACTCTTGCGACGGGCTTTCCTATAATCAAAAAAGAAGATTACAGCTTACTAGTACACCTTTACATTAAAAAGCATTAAAGGGTACAAAGGGGGAAGCTGGCGGTTTGGGAAGAAGTTGCCAGAGACTAAGGAAAAAAGACTAAGGAAAAGAGGCTGCCTGTAGCTGTGGAGGACTGAAAACTGATTCTGCAGAGCTTGCTGGCAAGCTAATGGTAAGCTGAGGAGGACTGCACGGACTGGAAAATGGAGTCCGCAGAGCTTGCTGGCAAGCTGAAGGTAAGCTGTGGAGGACTGCGCGGACTGGAAAATGGAGTCCGCAAAGCTTGCTGGCAAGCTGCAGGCAAGCAGTGGAGGACTGCGCGGACTGGAAAACTGAGTCCGCAGAGCTTGCTGGCAAGCCGAAGGTAAGCCGCGGAGGACTGCGCGGACTGGAAAATGGAGTCCGCAGAGCTTGCTGGCAAGACGAAGGTAAGTTGTGGAGGACTGCGCGGACTGGAAAATGGAGTCCGCAAAGCTTGCTGGCAAGACTTGTCTCCTCCTCTGGACTGCAGAATGAGAGGTATCAAGGGCTATTTATAGGCCCGGGGAGGACCAACTAGAAGCGGGACCCAGTGACGTCACAATGACGACCTGCGCGGACTCGGCGAACTGGAAAAACGAGTCCGCCAGGTTGGCGGGCGAAGCAAGCGGCAGGAGGCCGGGAGAGAACGGAGACCGCCACCTTTCGGGCGGCCTGGGCAGACTCCAGGGGGAGTCCGCCCGGCTGTCCGGAGGCCGCACCCTTGCGGGCGGCCTGGGCGGACTCCAAGGGGGAGTCCGCCCGGCTGGCCGGAGGCCGCCCCCTTGCGGGCGGCCTGGGCGGACTCCAATGGGGAGTCCGCCCGGCTGGCCGGAGGCCCCCCCCCCCTTGCGGGCGGCCTGGGCGGACTCCGGGGGGAGTCTGCCCGGCTGGCCGGAGGCCGCCCCCTTGCGGGCGGCCCGGGCGGACTCCGGGGGGAGTCCGCTCGGCTGGCCGGAGGCCGCCCCCTTGCGGGCGGCCTGGGCGGACTCCGGGGGGAGTCCGCCCGGCTGGCCGGAGGCCGCCCCCTTGCGGGCGGCCTCGGCGGATTCCAGAGGGAGTCCGCCAGGCTGGCCGGAGGCCGCCCCCTTGCGGGCGGCCTGGGCCGACTCCGGGGGGAGTCCGCCCGGCTGGAGCGGAGGCCGCCCCCCTCCGGGCGGCCCGGGCGGACTCCGGTGGGAGTCCTCCCGGCTGGCTGGAGGCCGCCCCCTTGCGGGCGGCCTGGGCTGACTCCGGGGGGAGTCCGCCCGGCTGGCCAGAGGCCGCCCCCTTGCGGGCGGCCTGGGCGGACTCCGGGGGGAGTCTGCCCGGCTGGAGCGGAGGCCGCCCCCCTGCGGGCGGCCTGGGCGGACTCCGGGGGGAGTCCGCTTGACTAGCTGCGAAGCGGGCGCCCTCCTGCGGGCGGGATCCTGATGGTAGGTTGCCTCCTGCAAGGAAGAGCACTGCACGGTTAGCGGGCCTAACCGCATGACCTGCGAGGGTGAGCTTTGGGAACAGCCCACCATCCCGCAGGGCACGCGGTTGCTAGGAGACCTAGGCGGACAGGGAAAACTGTCCGCCTACACTGGGACTTGTCGTGATCAATAGGGAGAATCTGAGGATCGCGACTAGCCAGCTGGCTACCTTGGGAAGGATCGCCGATTTCTGGGTTAACAAGTGAGATTGAAATGCTATTTTTTTTATTGTGCTTTAGCCAGTATGATTTAGTGTCCAATCCGCATGATGGGCATCCAAGTTTAGAATGCGTATTCCATCCTGATAGATTATCTAGCCCAAGAAAATCACTAATAGTTTAGAGTATAGCCACACACAAGATGATTTTTTTCCTTCTTAAGCATCAAACACTTATATACCCTCTTTCCACAACCTTATCAACTCTTTTATTAATTGTTGTAAATAAACATCTATATTGTTTCCAGATATTTTTGGACCAGGTATCAGACCTGACATGATAATAGATCTTTTTTCATGCACTCCCAAGGTGACACATTATATACAGCTAGCATAATAGACCATGTACTATGTATGCTACTAAGATCACTATAAGGATTGAAGCCATCGGTGGCAGGGGAGATGCGAATATTACGAGATTCACTAGAGAACTCTTGGTGTCTTCGATCAAAATCTTTCCATGCCAAGCCATCTCTAGGGTGGTGCATTAAATTATAATGGTTAGGCTCTTTGACATGCCTTTGCATCATTTCGACTGTCTGCCTACAAAGAAAAAGTCTTTCTAAATGCTCTTTCAATGGAAAGTAATGAAAAACTTTTTTTTGGAAATCTTTTTTAAAGTGTTCACATCTTATTGCTTACATTTCCTTGACTTCTGAACCAATTGATCTTCAGTATTGCCAACCCATCGTGACTTTCCATACACAAAGAAAGTATTTCTATTTGTGTGGGGCCTCCAAAATAATGAGAAATCATCTTCACTGGCTTCAATCTTAATTTAATTGTGGCCTAATTTGGAATTAATTTTCTTCGCTTCATTATAGTTAGCAGGCAGTGTTTCATGTCCACCTGGAATCTTATCTTGTAGAGTTTTCAACAACATACTAAAGTGTACATTACTCCAATTTTCAAGTGTTTTGATATGCAGAAGCTTTAATAAAAAAAGATAATTTAGTGTACTCCAAATATTCTTACCACAACGCTCCAAGAGAGACATATATAAACTAATATCATTTGCACTGATGGGAGTTTTAGGACAGTCAATTGTATTATCTTCAACATATTGATCATTCTCTGGTTCTCCTTCATCTGCATTCTCATCATGTGCCAAGTTAGGGATGGCTGCATGTAATAGTGGATTCTGTGGTTCTCCTTCATCTGCATTCTCTGATCACTTGTGTATTTTCTATAACACAGAACAATGTAAGAATATGATGAGTGAAGGTGAAGTTTATTATACATTTCTAATAGGTGTGATGTACCAAATTTGCGCTTTAAATACACATAATTTATTTGCATTACATGATTATGAAAGAAGAGATGGTGGATTCAGAGGTTGATAATCAAATGAAACACTAAATGGACAACCTAAAAGTTTAGTAAGGATTTGCTTATTCAAAAATTTTAGCAGCACCTAGACTAATTGTAGGAAGCAAACCCTTCTGATAGCAAAACCCTCCTTTCCAGTTGAGACCTGAAGATGTAAGGTCTGGAGATTGAAGGTTTCCTTTAGAAATGTCGAGATATCTACAAGCATTCAACTTCCATGTGAGGGACTACCGTTCCTTGAGGTTCATTAAACAAGAAATCCCACCAAATGGCTCGTTCCTGACAGGGATTTAGGAAAATTATGAAAATAAATCATACCTTGAGTGATGGAGATCTTGTCGTTGATAACTCTAGCCTCATTCAGAGAAATTGCAGCTATGAATGGTGATCCCTTGTTTGTCCAAGAATCCCTCGAATCTGAAGAAAGATCTGACCTGGAGATCGAGCGTTTGGCCGACGACAGCCTAGAGATTGAGGCTTCAGTGGCTTGAACCTCACACGTGCAAGTGAGGAACCCTAAACCAAAACCTGAACCTCATGCATGAAATCCAATATTAATGGAGGCACTTTATGTAAACAACGCAGCCAATTATGTTGTAAATTATTATCCACGTTTTTTATAAAACGCCCAAAAATCAAAAACTTATGGCTGCGTTTGTACAAGCGCCACAAAAAAATATCGTGATAGGTGTTATTAGTTGTAGTGGGTCCTTTTCAAGAAGATTGATACCAAGGAAAATCTAGCAAGCATGCTCACAAAGGTGCTTTTAGTCCAGAAGTTCACACATTGCAAAGGTTTGGTGAACGTTCGAGCTCAGAGGTTAGTGCATTGAGGGGCTTTTTTGAAGAACTACACATGACTAATCCCATGGGAGGTGGGTACATAGGCAACCGCCATGGCGCGGCCAATTTGTATTAATGTTTATTGTGTCATCTCATATTTGTTTTGCGTCAAATAATAGATGAGTTAGTGATTGTTGTTTGATGGTAATTTTGTCTTTTTGGGTTTGCCCTAATTTCTCTTATAAATATAAAGAAGTTAGGTTTTTATTAAGAGGTTAGAGTGTGAAGTTGTAATATTATATCAGTCTCTATTTTTCTCCCCCACCAGTGATAATGAAAAGTCCCTTCCCGTGGACGTAGGTGTTTCCCGCCGAATCACGTAAATCACATCGTGTTCTTTTCTTTTTGATTGTGTGATTTTGTTTTTCCGCATCGTTCGCACATCTCTCACTCTCACTCTCACTCTCAAGTTTTAACGAGCAACGGTCTGTCGTACTGTACTTCTCCAAAACCTTATAAACGTCATCAAATAAGGAAGTTTGGCTAGCACTGATCCGACCACATGATTTTTTACTATATTCTCAGATTTTCCACGTGAAAAAACCTTCTTGTCCACTCTCTACCTTTTATGTCATTGTTTGCGAGTTTGACCGCTCCGCGCGCTAAGACGGTCCAGTTTAGTTTGGTGTATCAAGAGTCTGGAGCGACCCGCAACAATGCTTCTTTAAAAATATATATACAAAATTTTAGGTATTTTATATCATGAAATTTTAGTGAAGAACTTATAGTCTATATTAAAAATGTCTCTAAGATTCATCACCTTAACTGCTTAAACTCATTACTAATCACATGTTGTGAGGAATGTTGCGAGGAATGTTGTGAGGAATATGATTAATTTATAATTCTTTTTCAATATTTTATTTTTAAATTAAATAGTTTAATTGAAAGTGATTTAAATTACTCTTATTTGCAAATATTTAAGGTCGCCAATGAAATTTAAAATATGCTTTTAAAAATATGAATTTGATTTATCCGCCTCTCACCCGCCACACGCAAGAAAGTATTTTATATATTCGAAGTGAAGGGCATTAAATTAATATTTCAAAATAATGGATCAACCAATGGAGAACAAAATATTTTGCATGGGGGATACATACTCATTTATTATAAATGAGGCCAAGAATCAGCCTTCTTTGTACTTGAGCCCTACTTAATTATTCAGGCAATTTATCAATACATAATCTCGTGCGGGCGATCCGACGGCTGCGAGTCCATCTTAACCTGCGCGGGGATGTGTGCACATCTCATCACACACATCTCAAAGCGTGCACGCATCTCCGCGTGCTTGCATCTGTCGGATAGGTAAAGTGCAGCAGCTCGCATCCGTGGGATTGCGCTGCACTTTACCCTGTTGGAAACGTGTATAGACTCTCCCCACTTGAACTCAACTCCACAAATCAATTCCACACCACTAAAAAACACAAGTCCAACTTGCGAGACCGCCGCGCAAACCTCCTACCCGCGCGGCCTCCCTCCTGCGGGTTGCACACACTTCTCACGAGGTCGCCACAAACCGCGCGAGCTCCACTGCAAGGTGTCCGGGACGCGAGACCAACACACCAAACCGCAAGCTGGCGCAGGCGAGAACCTCTCCTAGGCCGCGAGACCGCCTTTGCAGGAGAGTACTCCCTCTCGGCGAGATCAGTCCTGCGAGACCACCACACGCGGGCACTTTACCCGCGAGTAAACCAACGAGACCTCCACACGCGAGTACGCAAGCCGCAAACTCCCTTCTCGCGGCGAGATCAAACCGCGAGCTGCTCACCTATTCGCGAGATCCACTTCGCGTGGCGAGATCACCAGTCCGCGCAGCTTCTCCTTCTAACCGCCCGGTTAGATCTCGCTCCAGCGCTGCAGCGCTCCTCTCTCTCTCTAAACAAGAACTGGAATTTTGGAGCTTCTCTCTCTATTTTCATTCATAAGAAAAATGTACAGGGGGGGGGGGGGGGCTATATATAGGCAACCAAAAATCAACCACTTTCTCTCTCCTATTTAAGGCATACTCTCTCTCCTATTAATTGCTCATACAAAATAATATTAAAAAATAAATGTTGACATAGTCAACCCACACTAAAATCCAACACACTCCCCCTCAAACTTGGCAGACCATACCGAGTTTTCCTTTGAGCTTCTCGAATGTCTCCACCTTCAACGCCTTAGTGAATATGTCTGCAACCTGCTCTCCGGTTGGGCAATACACCACATCCACTGTCTTTTGCTCCACTTGTTCCCGTAGGAAGTGATATCGGGTCTCGATATGCTTGCTCCTCCCATGCAACACTGGGTTCTTTGCGAGCTGGATGACAGACATGTTATCCACTAGTACTATCGTTGGCCCTTCCTGCGCATGATGCAACTCCCCCAGAAGGTTCCGTAGCCAGATGGCTTGGCAGGCGCATGCTGCCGCCGCGATGTACTCCGCCTCGCAAGATGATAAGACTAAGATAGCCAGCTTCTTAGAACTCCATGAGAACGCCGCGGTTCCCATGTTGAACGCATACCCGGAAGTGCTCTTCCGGTCGTTCACATCACCTCCATAGTCGCTATCTGAGTAGCCGACTAGCTTCAACTCTCCTCCAGATGAGTACTTCAGGCCATGGTCCCGATTCCCGTTCACATACCTCAGGATCCTCTTCGCTGCTGTGAAGTGGTCCTGCTTGGGCTCCTCCATGTGCCTGCTTACTACCCCGACCGCATACATGATGTCCGGACTAGTGAAAGTCAAGTACCTTAGACTTCCGACCAGGCTCTTGAACATAGTTGGGTCCACTCCTTCCTCTTCGGAATCCTTCCTCAGCTTTGTTCCAGGGTCCGCAGGAGTGGAGATAGCCTTGCTACCCTCCATCCTGAACCTTTTCAGAATCTCCTCGGCATACTTCTTTTGGGAGATGAAGATCCCATCTTCTCTCTGCTGCACCTCAACTCCCAAGAAGTATCTCAGCTCTCCCAAGTCCGTCATCTCGAACTCCTTCTTCATCAGCCTCTTGAATTCTTCGAACATCGCAGGGTTGCTCCCAGTGAATATCATGTCATCCACGTATAGACATAGGATCATGATATCCCCGCTCTTCTCCACCTTCATGTAGAGAGCATACTCATATGGGCACTTGATATACCCATGCTCCTGAAGGAATTTGTCTATCCTCCCATTCCAAGCTCTAGCTCCCTGCTTCAGTCCGTACAAGGCTCTGCTCAGCTTGCAGACTTTTCTCTCCTTGCCTTTTACCACGTACCCTGGAGGCTGCTCGATGTACACATCTGTAACACCCCCTATCCATCGCATAGCATATAGCAGTAGGTCCGGCCGGGGCCCGACGCCATATACCACAGACAGACCGGGTGGTTACTCATGGAAACCATCCAACCAATCATAACGTCCTACACAGAGCATTCTAGCGGAAGCAGATTAATAAGTTGCAATAAAGAACCCAGCACTAAAGCATGAATGCCCACTAATACCAAAATAGGAATGTTGTACATACACAAGTACAGGCCTTAAGGCCTTACAAAATGGTTCACTTGATATTACATGATTTACAAACCACGACACGCAGGCCGGTTATACATGAATAAAAACAGTAAACACTCCAATTAGGCCTTCGAGGGCCAGCTTCGCAATTTGGGCTTTAGCCCGCTATTGACCGCTTGGTCCAGCAGCACCTGCAAGCAACAAACCACCGCACGGTGGCAAAACAAGGCAACGGTCAGCAATGCTGACCAAATTATAACGATCCCGCCCCCAACTCGGGGCGGCGATGCTCCTTCCCTGCATTTCATTAGCATAAGCGAGCAATATATATACTCATTACATCACAGGCGTTGGCACGCAAGGCCACATGCCCCGTGCTCTCAGGGCACATTCTCGGTGATCGCAGTCTAAGCCGCTAACTCACCACCATCTCCAGGACGGCAATATCTCGTGAGCAAATTGGTCTTTTAGGCAGATGTTACGACACTTTAATGTCATCAACATCCTATGTCACGACACTTTAATGTCATCGACAGAAAGACCCGACCTCTATGCCCTCGGCATAAAGCAGGAACGGTTCTCACTCAACCCGTTGCTCACTTGCCTCGACACTTAAATATCATCAGCACGAGTTAAGTTTCCCCGAAGCCTGTGAATCGAACGTACAATATTACATAACCCAGTTATGTACTAGTTGGCTCCTAGGCCCACAAGTTGGCAAGATCACGCATCCGCCCAGTTTTCCGGGTGCACCTTTGGGTTAATCCCCTAGGCTCCCTGTTGCAATCTACCACGTAGAAAACCCGAAAACAACCAATCGTGCAGAGTCTTCTCCGGCATTTATGCAATGCAACATCACCGATCCAGACCAAAATGTCCGGGTAGGCTTCACACATCATGCCTATGTCCGTTCTCGCTTACGGACTCTAAACAACGTGGACTTTACATATCTACCCGAAGGAACGCCTCCAACTCACCGCAAACTCGCGAGAGCGGGCTTCCTATGCAAAGAAGGAGAGCTACACATGCTCAAGAAGAGAATCGTTACCCTTGCGTTCTTCTTTGGCGCCATGGAATTGTAAGCGGATGAAAAGCACCGCACTAGCTTTGCCTCCGTGGATCCAGAGTCGGCTCGCGATTTGGAGCTTCGAAGCTCCTCCAATGGCCGGATCTAGCTCCTTGTTCCTTCCTTGGCTCTCCTCTCTCTAAGTTTTAGAAAGACAACCACTCATGAAAAGTGAGGGTTTCTAAGGCCCAATCCCGGGTATATCCCATCAGGAACAACCCCCAGCCGTTGGATCACCAATTAAAGAAACGAACGGCTTTGATTCGGGACTGAAATGCCCAATCTGGACCGCACACGGCCTGGCACACGCCCGTGTCCAGGGCCGTGTGCCTCATTCGCCGTCAAAATCGATGCGCCTGGAACAACACACGGGCATCGAACACGCCCGTGTTCGACCTGACACGCCCGTGTTCCACCTGACACGGCCGTGTGGCCGGCCGTGTACCCCCATCGATTTTCCCCGAAAACAACCCGAGCACTGCACGGGTTCTAGGACACGCCCGTGTCCTTGCCCGTGTCACCTCAACACGCCTGGGCTCCAGGCCGTGTACACGGTCTCGACACTCGACACTTCGTCGAGCGAAGAGTGTCGACTTCGCGGGCTGAGTGTCGACACGGGTCGACACGCCCTGCGACACGCCCGTGTCGCAGGCCGTGTGCCCAGTCTCGACACAATGTCGAGAGCAAAGTGTCGACTTCGCCGGCTGAGTGTCGACACAAGCTTGACATGCCCTGGGACACGCCCGTGTCCCAGGCCGTGTGCCTGCAGCTAGAACCCAAAACTGGCCCAGAACGTCCCCCGTCGCTCTTTTGAGTTTTGGGGCGTTACAACTCTCCCCCTCTTAAAAGAATTTCGTCCACGAAATTATATAAAGGAAAGACATGTACAAAACCAAAATTTGTACCTGAGCGGAACAACTCCGGATACTCGTCAAGCATAGTCTGCTCTCGCTCCCAAGAGAGCTCCTCACGACCGCAATTGTCCCACCGGACCTTGACCATCCTGATCTCTTTATTGCGTAGCCGCTTGACCTCCGAGTCCTCAATCCGCACGGGCTTGACTTTTGTCGTCAGCCCACTATCCACCGACACTTGATCAACCGCGATCAATTGGGTAGGCTCTTGCACTGCCTTCCGAAGCACCGAAATATGGAATACATCATGTAATCCGCCAAGCTCCACTGAAAGCTTCAACTGATAGGCCGCTTCACCAACTCGCTCCAGAACCTCAAACGGCCCAAGGTACCTCGGGCTTAGCTTTTTCAATCGCCGCACCCGCGAGACACCCTTGAACAGCTTGATCTTTAAGTACACATAGTCGCCCACAGCGAACTCCACGTTCCTGTGCTTGGCATTATAGTACTTCGCTTGCCGGTCCTGAGTGATAAGCAACCTCTCCCGAATGGTTCTCACCAAAGAAGTAGCATCCTCCACTTCCAATCGCTTATACAACTTTGTCTCACCCGTTTCTAACCAAGACAACGACGTGCGACATTTTCTACCATATATGGCCTCGAAGGGCGCCATTTGAATACTCGCTTGGTAGCTATTGTTGTATGCGAACTCCACCAAATAAAGGTGGTCTTCCCACTGCTTTCCAAAATCCAAGACACACATGCAGAGCATGTCTTACATGGTTCTATTGACCCTCTCGGTCTGCCCATCTGTTTGCGGATGGAAGGCTGTGCTGAATTTCAACTTTGTCCCCAACATTTGTTGCACTAGCCTTCAATCATTGGACGTGAACCGCCCATATCGGTCACTCACGATGCTGCAGGGCACACCATGAAGCTGTACTATGTTATCCACATAAAGTTTTGCCAACTTCTCCACCGGATCATCCTTCCTATGCGGAATAAAATGCGACACCTTCGTTAGCCGATCAACAACCACCCAAATGGCGTCGTTCCCCTTTTGCGACCTTGGCAAACCGTGCACAAAGTCCATAGAGATGTCGTCGAATTTCCACTCCGGAATAGGCAAGGACTTAAGAAATCCTCCCGGCTTTTGACATTCCGCCTTCACCAAGGCGCAAGTTTGGCACTTCGCTACGTAGAGCGCCACATCCTTCTTCAAACCCGACCACCAAAATAGTTTCTTCACATCGCGGTACATCTTCGTGCTCCCTGGGTGAATTGAGTACTTGGTATGGTGCGCCTCGTACAACAATTTCACCCGCAAATTACCCACACTTAGGACGCACAGACGACCGTCTTTCCAAAGCAAACCGTCCTCCACAACGAATTGGGAATTTGACCCATCCAGAGCCTCTACCATGAACTGCTTCATATGAGCATCCATATCCAAAGCCTGCCGAATACGATCAGCCAGGTCATATTGGACTTCAGTCCAATTCAGAACTGCTTCAGCACTTGATTGCCTATCCGCACAAACAATCTCCAACGCCTCCAACTCCCGCACCAACCGCTCATCATGCACCGATAGCCAATTGGCTTGAGCTGGGGCTCGGCGACTCAACGCGTCCGCAACCGCATTCCCTTTACCGGGCACGTAGTGGATCTTGAATGTATAGTCCCCCAGGAACTCCATCCATCTACGCTGCCGCATATTCAGATCCTTCTGATCAATCATATACTTCAGGCTCTTGTGATCGGTGTAGATATCAATCTTCACACCGTACAAATAGTGTCTCCACAGCTTCAAGGCAAAAATCACGGCCGCTAACTCCAAGTCATGGACCAGATAGTTCCTTTCATGCACTTTTAGCTGTCTCGAGCCATAAGCTATTACACTTCCGTTTTGTAGTAGCACGCAACCCAAACCGCTGCCCGAAGCATCACTATAAATCTCATAGCCTTCGGTCCCACATGGCGAACTCAGCACAGGCGCCGTGGTCAACCGACACTTCAACTCCTCAAAAGCTCGCGCGCACTCCGGCGTCCAAACGAACTTCTGCTCATTCCTCATCAAAGTAGTGAGAGGTAACGCTATCCGTGAGAAGTTCTCTATGAAGCGCCTATAATAGCCGGCAAGCCCCAGAAAGCTCCGGACTTCCGCTACCGTAGCAAGCTCAGGCCACTCCCGTATCACAACAATCTTCGCCGGATCCACAGCAATACCCTCTCCACTCACTATATGACCGAGGAACGCCACTGAGGATAACCAAAACTCGCACTTCGAGAACTTGGCATACAGTTGATTCCTCCTTAGCGTCTCCAAAACCAAATGAAGATGCTTGAAGTGATCTTCCTCACTTTGCGAGTACACCAAAATATCGTCGATGAAGACGATCACGAAATGGTCCAAGTACTCCCTGAAAGTCATGTTCATCAAATCCATGAACACTGACGGCACATTAGTGAGCCCAAATGGCATGACCGTAAACTCGTAATGCCCGTATCTCGTACTAAACGCTGTCTTCGGGATATCACTCTCCCTTATTCGCAGCTGATAGTACCCAGCCTTGAGATCCAACTTCGAGTACACCGTCGACCCGACCAACTGATCAAAAAGATGATCGCTCCGGGGGATCGGGTACTTGTTCTTCTCCGTCAACTTGTTGAGCTCCCGATAATCAATACACAGCCTCAAGCTTCTGTCCTTCTTCTTAACAAAGAGGACCGGCGCGCTCCAAGACGAAGAACTTGGGCGCACATACCCTTGCTCCAACAACTCTTGCAGTTGAACTTTCAGCTCCGCCATTTCCTTAGGCGCTAGCCGATAAGGAGATCGTGACACAGGCTTTGCACCTAACACAAGCTCCATCGTGAAATCTATCTCCCGTTGAGGCGGGGCTCCAGGAAGATCTGCGGAGAACACATCAGGGTATTTCGATACCACTGAAATACTATCCAAAGCGGGCTTCGGCTTTGCAACCTCCAATAGTGTAAAGAACAGTTCTGCACCGGCACGAACCGCCTTCACCACATGAAGAGCAGACATCAATGTCTTGCTCGACCCCTTTAAGCCCATAAAAGTCGTTTCACGACTTGCTCCCAGCTTGACTTCCTTGCTACCGCAATCTATATGGGCCTGCTGCTCCGAGAGCCAGTCCATGCCAAATATGACGTTGAACTCCACCAACGGAAGTAAAGATGCCTGCAGATCGAACTCCTGATTTCCAATACGAATCTTAACATCGCAGATCCTATCCGCTCGCATCGAACACCCATTAGGCGACAACACATCCAACTTATCCTTCGCCATCGAAGAAGGGACTCCGATGCGTGATATAAATCCCTCGGACAAGAAGGAGTGTGAAGCTCCCGTATCGAAGAGTGCTCTTGCCGGATTTTCACAAATCAAAACAAATCCTAAACAAGCAGTGGTAAGATAACATGCGCATAACAAGTATTTAAAGAAATTGACTTGCTATAAATTAAACCGTACCTGTCACCACATCAGCTTGTTTGATGGCCTCATGTTGGCCAAGATTATACACCCTTGGTTGGGCCGGAGCATAGTGGGACGCGGTCGACTCCACCGCCTTGCCCTTCTCTTCATAAGTCGCTCCCGGCCTCCTCTCGGACTTAGGTGGTCCGCTCCGGCACTCACGGGCATAATGCCCCAACTTCCCACAGTTATAACATGCGCCCGGGGTCCGACCCGTAGTCACCCCAGAAGCACCAGCAGAGAGGGCTAGACCCGAAGTCCTAGCTTTCTTGTTCCACTTTCGGAACACAGATTTTGAGTTGTTCGGCCCTCTGAACTCCGACCTCTTCTCGCCCAAGCTTTTCTTTGCCTGCACATTCTTCATGTCCTTCTCCAAGGACCGGGCCGTGTTGACCAAGGTCAGGAAACCCCGCGTCATCGGCCCCGAGAATAGTAATCTCAGCTCGTCTCTCAAGCCTTCGTAAAATCGATTCGTCTTTCGCTCTTCATCCGCAATGGTGGAGCTAGCATAACGACTCAGACGAGTAAACTCGTGGAGACATTCATCCACGGTACTGTCTCCTTGTACCAACTTCAGGAACTCATTCTCCAACTCTATCCTCTGCGCCGAAGGGAGGTATCTAGCCAAGAACAATCTCGAGAACTCCTCCATCGAGACATCACCAAGTTGCCTACCTCTCAATAGGTGCAGCTCCAATCCTTCCCACCACATTCTCGCTTCACCATCCAGAAGGAACGTAGCGATGGTGGTCATTTGCCACTCCTCCATCTTCGTTGCTGTCATGACTCTCTTCACCCTGGAGAGCCAGTCTTCAGCCTGAGATGGGGTTCCCAACCCCGAAAATACCGGAGGACTAAAGCTCATTACATGCTTAAGATGTCTCTCGGTTGCCCTCCTTGGCACCACCAGTTCCACAACCACTTGCTCCACTCTCCTCGGCTCAGCCTCTTGAAGAGGTTCCTGCTCCATCGCAGGAGCGGGCTGCTGCGTTTGCCTTGCAGGCTGCGTATTTATCATGGCCAACACCGCTTCGGCCACCAATCGTATGTTCTCAGCCGATAGAGGTGTTGTAGGATCAACATCTGGTGCACTGCTAGCCTCAAAAACTCGACGTTCCGACAGCCCAACACCACTTCTGGTCACCTATAGTGGTACAAAACACCGTTAAGCGAGCAAATAAAATTGCGAACAACAATTATAGGAACACGCAGGTTCCTCAAACACGTGTATTTTCATTCCTAAGTGGACATTCATGGGTTCTTTTACTATTATAACGATGACGCACACACATGTGCTCACCACCCCTTAAAAAGAATTCGCCCACGAATTCATCTTAAGCCCGACCAAAACCAGTAGTCTGATACCAAATTGTAACACCCCCTATCCGCCGCATAGCATATAGCAGTAGGTCCGGCCGGGGCCCGATGCCATATACCACAGACAGACCGGATGGTTACTCATGGAAACCATCCAACCAATCATAACGTCCTACACAGAGCATTCTAGCGGAAGCAGGTTAATAAGTTGCAATAAATAACCCAACACTAAAGCATGAATGTCCACTAATACCAAAATAGGAATGTTGTACATACACAAGTACAGGCCTTAAGGCCTTACAAAATGGTTCACTTGATATTACATGATTTACAAACCACGGCACGCAGGCCGGTCATACATGAATAAAAACAGTAAACACTCCAATTAGGCCTTCGAGAGTCGGCTTCGCAATTTGGGCTTTAGCCCGCTATTGACCGCTTGGTCCAGCAGCACCTGCAAGCAACAAACCACCGCACGGTGGCAAAATAAGGCAACGGTCAGCAATGCTAACCAAAATATAACGATCCCGCCCCCAACTCGGGGCGGCGATGCTCCTTCCCTGCATTTCATTAGCATAAGCGAGCAATATATATACTCATTGCATCACAGGCGTTGGCACGCAAGGCCACACGCCCCGTGCTCTCAGGGTACATTCTCGGTGATCGCAGTCTAAGCCGCTAACTCACCACCATCTCCAGGACGGCAATATCTCGTGAGCAAATTGGTCTTTTAGGCAGATGTTACGATACTTTAATGTCATCAACAGCCTATGTCACGACACTTTAATGTCATCGACAGAAAGACCCGACCTCTATGCCCTCGGCATAAAGCAGGAACGGTTCCCACTCAACCCGTTGCTCACTTGCCACGACACTTAAATATCATCGGCACGAGTTAAGTTTCCCCGAAGCCCGTGAATCGAACGTACAATATTACATAACCCAGTTATGTACTAGTTGGCTCCGAGGCCCACAAGTTGGCAAGATCACGCATCCGCCCAGTTTTCCGGGTGCACCTTTGGGTTAATCCCCTAGGCTCCCTGTTGCAATCTACCATGTAGAAAACCTGAAAACAACCAATCGCGCGGAGTCTTCTCCGGCATTTATGCAATGCAACATCACCGATCAAGACCAACATGTCCGGGTAGGCTTCACACATCATGCCTATGTCCGTTCTCGCTTACGGACTCTAAACAACGGGGACTTTACATATCTACCCGAAGGAACGCCTCCAACTCACCGCAAACTCGCGAGAGCGGGCTTCCTATGCAAAGAAGGAGAGCTACACATGCTCAAGAAGAGAATCGTTACCCTTGCGTTCTTCTTTGGCACCATGGAAAAGTAAGCGGATGAAAAGCACCGCACTAGCTTTGCCTCCGTGGATCCGGAGTCGGCTCGCGATTTGGAGCTTCGAAGCTCCTCCAATGGCCGGATCTAGCTCCTTATTCCTTCCTTGGCTCTCCTCTCTCTCTAAGTTTTAGAAAGACAACCACTCATGAAAAGTGAGGGTTTCTAAGGCCCAATCCCGGGTATATCCCATCAGGAACAACCCCCAGCCGTTGGATCACCAATTAAAGAAACGAACGGCTTTGATTCGGGACTGAAATGCCCAATCTGGACCGCACACGGCCTGGCACACGCCCGTGTCCAGGGTCGTGTGCCTCATTCTCCGTCAAAATCGACGTGCCTGGAACAACACACGGGCATCGAACACGCCCGTGTTCGACCTGACACGCCCGTGTTCCACCTGACACGGCCGTGTGGCCGACCGTGTACCCCCATCGATTTTCCCCGAAAACAACCCGAGCAATGCACGGATTCTAGGACACGCCCGTGTCCTTGCCCGTGTCACCTCAACACGCCTGGGCTCCAGCCCGTGTACATGGTCTCGACACTCGACACTTCGTCGAGCGAAGAGTGTCGACTTCGCGGGCTGAGTGTCGACACGGGTTGACACGCCCTGCGACACGCCCGTATCGCAAGCCGTGTGCTCAGTCTCGACACAATGTCGAGAGCAAAGTGTCGACTTCGCCGGCTGAGTGTCGACACAAGCTTGACATGCCCTGGGACACGCCCGTGTCCCAGGTCGTGTGCCTGCAGCCAGAACCCAAAACTGGCCTAGAACGTCCCCCGTCGCTCTTTTGAGTTTCGGGGTGTTACAACATCCTCCTCCAGGTACCCATTCAGATACGCCGCCACAACATCCATTTGCATGATAGTCCATCCGTAGTGTGCCGCCAGTGCGTTGATCAGCCTTATAGTATCGATCCGCGCCACTGGGGCGTAGACTTCATCATAGTCCACCCCTTGGACTTGTCTATACCCTTTCACCACCAGCCTTGCCTTGTGCTTCTCCATAGCTCCATCTTTGTTTTTCTTCACCTTGTAAACCCATTTCACCCCGAGGGGTTTGTGGCCCGCCGGTGGATCAACTAGCTCCCATATAATGTTTTTCTTGATGGAAGCCATCTCGGCATCCATCGCCGTCCTCCAAGATTTCTCTGGAGCATCTTCTTCATAGGACCGTGGCTCGCAATCTGCTAAGAGACAATATAATGAATAGTTAGCATGAATTGGGACCGTCTCCTCATAGAGCTCCCCCAACCCCTTCATCTTGGGTGGTGGACTCTCGGAGTCACTCCGGCTCCCGCTTCCTCCTCCAGACATTCCTCCACACGAGTTTTCCCCTCTTGAGTAGGAGGTGGAAGCTCCCCCTGAATTTCTACTTGGTGGTGATGGCGGCTCAGCTCCACCATTCTCGGCTCCAACCTCGTGACCACCCTCTTCCTCATCTTCGAAGAACATACCATTCATACTTCTTGTCTCCTCATCCCAGCTCCAGCTGCTTTCTTCTTCAAACACCACGTCCCTCGAGACTATGGCCTTTCCCGTCACTGGGTTGTAAAATTTATATGCCTTGCTCTCCGGAGCGTAGCCAACAAAAATGCACTTCTCGCTCCTATCATCGAGCTTCTTCCTTTTCTGGTCCGGGATGTGAGCATGAGCTACACACCCGAAGACCCTTAGGTGTTTCACACTCGGCTTCCAGCCGCTCTATGCTTCAAACGGTGTCATGAACTTCACACTCTTTGTGGGGCATCTGTTCAGTAGATACACCGCACATTGCACTCCTTCCGCCCAAAACATCTTCGGTAGCCCCTTCTCCTTCACCATGCTCCTCGTCATGTTCATGATGGTGAGGTTCTTCCTCTCTGCCACTCCGTTTTGCTGCGGTGAGTATGCCGCCGTCAGTTGGTGTGATATTCCATTCTCCTTGCAGAAATTATCAAACAGCCTTTGTTAAAATTCAACAAACCGCAGACGCCCCCTTGGATACCCTGTTGAAAACTCAACAAACTGAAGGAGGATACGCCCACTTATAATGTTGAAAGTTTTCCCGGATCGTGGAGTTAGCAGGGGTTATCTCAACAAAGCAGTAACAACCAGCAACACATGCAGCACAAGCTTCTTTATTGATCAAGAGCAAAACTTCTTTACACAGCGAGACATACATGGCGAGACATGCTTCACCAAAACCCAACACCGGGAGAGCAGAGACAGTTACAAAGACAAGAACAAAAACAAGCCGCGCGGACTCAATCAACAAGCCGCCGACCTACTGCTGTGGAGTCCGCTCAGTCCGCCAGGTCGCCAGACCGCAACCCAAGCCGCGCGGACTCACCCCTTTCCAATGCTAGCTCTTCACCGCCGATCTGCAAGCCGCCTGACCGCGAGGTCGCCTAGCCGCCAGACCGCACAAGCTGCGCCACCGAATGGAACAGTCCGCCTGAAGCAGGCGACTTCCTGAACCCCGAACCAAGTTGCCAAAGAGAAGACCGCCTGGTCGCTATCCGCGACCTGCTGTTTACCGCCTGTTGCTTAACCGCAGAGTCCGCACTGTCCCTGACCGCAGTCAGAGCCAAGTCCTGGCTTTCCAGCGCTATCCGCACAACCTGCACAGCACAACCGGGTCAACTCTCAATCCGCGCGGACACCAAGGTCCAGACCGCAGCAACTTACGCGAGCTCAATTACTGTTCACTTACTTCGGTCTAGGTCCATTACACCTGATGTGACATGGGTCCTATTTATAGGCACGACGATGAGTATGGTCACCGCCCTAGCCGATAGGATCACCGCCACATCCCGCAGCTAGAACAAGTGTGTCCGCCCGCCCGCGGACACACATTTCAGTTCGCCGCTCCTGTGCAGATAGCCAGTCCGCCCCAGCTTCTCCAAGGCCGGACTCCAATATCCAGCCCGCCTTGCCGCCAGAGGCCAAGCCAGGACCAACACAGCCGGACTCCACAACAGCCGTGTCCGCCAATCTGCGGACAAGGCATCAGCCCGCAAACCCCGAGCCCGCAGCTTCGCCATCAAGGCACCTGCCGGACTCAGCGGACACCCGGCTTCCGTCCGCATATCCCAAGTCCATTACCTCACTCCAAGGTACCTCCGGACTTAGCGGACACGCCAATCCAGTCCGCTAACAGCAGACTCCAGTCCGCAACTCCTGAGTCCATAACCTCGTCACAAGGCTAAACCGGACTCAGAGGACTCTGGCTCCAGTCCGCACGCTCCTGCACAAGCAATTCTCCAGTCCGCATTTCCCCAAGCTAGCAAACAAGGCATCAGCACTTCTACTACGCTTGGCGGACTGAGAAACCAGCCCGCGCTCCACTGCGCGATCTCCCCGGACTGAGCCATCCTGGACTTGGTTCAGATCACACCAAGTCCAGTCCGCTGGCCACAAGGGCCAGTCCGTACTTACTGGCGGACACTGGATCTAGCCCGCCATATCGGGCGACCTCCAGTTTCTGTCCGCGCTGACCGGCGGTCTCCGCGGCTTCCACTTGCCGCTTCACTAGAGCAAGACCAAGGCAACTGCCAAACCGGTCTGCCGAGCTCCAGTTCTTCAGTCCGCTTTATGCCGGACTCCGCGGATAGCATTCCTATCCGCCCGGTTACTTCCTGGGAGTCAACCGCCTGCTGAGCATACACTGACCTGTCAGACCGCCGCTGCTGTCCGCGTAGTCCGCGCGAACAGACCGCCCAGGCCGCCATAGAGCAAACCGCCTGCAACATCCCTGCCGACCTGGCAGTCCGCCAACCATGTCCGCGTAGTCCGCGCGGATAGGTTTCCCAAGCCTTCCATTCACCCACTTTCACTTCACAGAATTCAACACTCCCCCTTGAAGTGAGAAGTGGTGAATAACTCCAGCAGCTCTCGTAACCTTGCACCTGGTCCTTCCGATAGCATCTACGAAGAGATGTCCAAGACATAGTCCTCGCCCCGCATATCATGGACCATGAGGGAGCCCTCCAGCATCTCCAGAAAGGAGTCATGCTTCCCTCTGCCTTCTTCAGCTTCAACCTCCACTCATGCATCACAGGAGTATCACCAACTTCCTTGGACACAGAAGCCCAAGCCTTGTTATCTCTGAGAGAAGTCACCTCTTCAGACTTGGTGTTAACCACCTCCTTGATTCTAGTGGGGTCATCACAGCCAGAAGAACCTTGCTCGACCTGAGGGCTAGTAAAGAAACATTGGACCAAGTCCGCCGTGTTCCCTTCGCTATATCGAGCTGGTGGCTTACTGATCCTCTTCGATCTCCGAAGAACCTGATCATGGCTAACCACCTCCGCTGCTTTTGAACCAGCTCCGTTCCCGGGCAATCCCGGAACAATGCTCCCTTTGCTCCCTGAACAAGACGCCTCCTTACTGGAACCAGAAGCACCTAGAGCAACGCTCCCCCTGCTACCTGAACCAGAAGACTCCCCTCTTGAACAAGAACTTCCTGGAACATCGCTCCCTTTGCTTCCTGAACCGGAAGCCTCTGCCTTCGAGCCAGAAGAACCTGGAGCATCGCTCCCCCTTCTTCCCGACTCTGACGCCTTTGCCCCGGAGCTAGAACAACCTGGAGCACCTGGTGACTCAGGCAACTCCACTTCCTTAGCAGCAGCCTCCTTCAGCCCACCATCTGACCTGCTTATCTCTAGCTCCACATAAGAGCTACCCCAATATGTCGTCAACTCATCAAAAACAATGTCTCTCGACACTATGAGTTTCTTCGTCGCAGGATCCATACACCTCCATCTTCTTCTCTGCTCATCATACCCAACAAAGACTAGCTTTGTCTTGAGAGCACCCGAAGAGTGTAAATAGCAGGTAGATCCAAACACCCGAAGGTGCTTCACTGAGGGCTTCACTCCGAACATCAGCTCATAAGGAGTCTTCATTATGATCGGACTAAGAGGCATCCAGTTGATGACATGAGCAGCACAGGCTATTCCTTCCGCCCAAAGAGCCTTCAGAACGCCTTTACTCCGAAGCCAACACTTGCAGGTCTCCGTTAACCAACGGATCATCCGAGCTGCAATACTACCTTGTTGTGAAGTATGTCCACAAGAAAGCTCCATCCGGATCCCTTGCTTCCTGCAAAAGCGTGAGAACTCGGTTGAGCCAAACTCACCACCGATACTTGTCCTCAACACCTTGATCCTCCGGCCAAGCTGGCCTTCCACACGCTTCTTGAACTCCACAAACAAGCGTACCATGCTGGACTTCCTCTTCATAAAGTATACCCAAGTATACCTAGAATAGTCATCAACCAATATCAGCATGAACCTGCTGCCTCCAAGACTGGCCGTGATGGTCGGTCCCATCAGAGCACAATGGACAACCGCCAATGGTGCATTACATCTGGATTGTGCTTTGTCAACCATGAAGCGATAGGCTCCACTTTCCTGACATCCCGCATACCCCCGACCATCACCATAGGATGACAATCTAGGCAAGCCTCTTACGAGTCTTCTTTCCGCCATTGCTTTCAGCTTGTCCATCCTTACATGCCCCAGTCTTTCATGCCAGATAGCTGCACTATCACTGGCATTCATCCGATCAACTCCAGAACTAGTTGATATCCCAACTACGTTCTTCTCCTTCCTCCCTACATGAGCTACGTTCGCCGAGAGCAAGACGACCTTGCACTCCTTCCGAAGATGACCTTGCTGCTTGCATTTATAGCACCTTGGTCCTTCCTTCCTCTTCTTATCACGCCTAGGAGAAACACTCCTTTCTTCCTGATACGAAGTAGAGGGACCAACTTCAGCAGCATCCTTCACCTCCTTCCTGAACAACCCATCAAGGGAAGTCCAAACCTCCGCAGCTGACCGACATCCACTGATGTGGTCCAAGAGCTCCGATGAGATCAACTGCTTGAGAATAGACTCCGCTTTCGCATTTGCCTCCTTCCAAGCTCTCATCGCCTCAGCATTGCCAGCAGTACCCTCTTATCTTCCTGCTCCGCATACAACCTCCCAAAGGTCCTCGCCAAGAAGAAAGCTCTTCATACAGGACTTCCACCGTTCACAGTTCGTCTCTGTAAGAAGATCAATACCAAGACAACTTGCATCCTCCACTGCCATGGTTCTACCACTGGTTTCCTTTACAGATGAGCAACTACTTCCATTGAGCACTGCTTGACCACTCCAACAACCTGGCTCTGATACCATGTTAAAATTCAACAAACCGCAGACGCCCCCTTGGATACCCTGTTGAAAACTCAACAAACCGAAGGAGGATACGCCCACTTATAATGTTGAAAGTTTTCCCGGATCGTGGAGTTAGCAGGGGTTATCTCAACAAAGCAGTAACAACCAGCAACACATGCAGCACAAGCTTCTTTATTGATCAAGAGCAAAACTTCTTTACACAGCGAGACATACATGGCGAGACATGCTTCACCAAAACCCAACACCGGGAGAGCAGAGACAGTTACAAAGACAAGAACAAAAACAAGCCGCGCGGACTCAATCAACAAGTCGCCGACCTACTGCTGTGGAGTCCGCTCAGTCCGCCAGGTCGCCAGACCGCAACCCAAGCCGCGCGGACTCACCCCTTTCCAATGCTAGCTCTTCACCGCCGATCTGCAGGCCGCCTGACCGCGAGGTCGCCTAGCCGCCAGACCGCACAAGCTGCGCCACCGAATGGAACAGTCCGCCTGAAGCAGGCGACTTCCTGAACCCCGAACCAAGTTGCCAAAGAGAAGACCGCCTGTTCGCTATCCGCGACCTGCTGTTTACCGCCTGTTGCTTAACCGCAGAGTCCGCACTGTCCCTGACCGCAGTCAGAGCCAAGTCCTGGCTTTCCAGCGCTATCCGCACAACCTGCACAGCACAACCGGGTCAACTCTCAATCCGCGCGGACACCAAGGTCCAGACCGCAGCAACTTACGCGAGCTCAATTACTGTTCACTTACTTCGGTCTAGGTCCATTACACCTGATGTGACATGGGTCCTATTTATAGGCACGACGATGAGTATGGTCACCGCCCTAGCCGATAGGATCACCGCCACATCCCGCAGCTAGAACAAGTGTGTCCGCCCGCCCGCGGACACACATTTCAGTTCGCCGCTCCTGTGCAGATAGCCAGTCCGCCCCAGCTTCTCCAAGGTCGGACTCCAATATCCAGCCCGCCTTGCCGCCAGAGGCCAAGCCAGGACCACCACAGCCGGACTCCACAACAGCCGTGTCCGCCAATCTGCGGACAAGGCATCAGCCCGTAAACCCCGAGCCCGCAGCTTCGCCATCAAGGCACCTGCCGGACTCAGCGGACACCCGGCTTCCGTCCGCAAATCCCAAGTCCATTACCTCACTCCAAGGTACCTCCGGACTTAGCGGACACGCCAATCCAGTCCGCTAACAGCAGACTCCAGTCCGCAACTCCTGAGTCCATAACCTCGTCACAAGGCTAAACCGGACTCAGCGGACTCTGGCTCCAGTCCGCACGCTCCTGCACAAGCAATTCTCCAGTCCGCATTTCCCCAAGCTAGCAAACAAGGCATCAGCACTTCTACTACGCTTGGCGGACTGAGAAACCAGCCCGCGCTCCACTGCGCGATCTCCCCGGACTGAGCCATCCTGGACTTGGTTCAGATCACACCAAGTCCAGTCCGCTGGTCACAAGGGCCAGTCCGCACTTACTGGCGGACACTGGATCTAGCCCGCCATACCGGGCGACCTCCAGTTTCTGTCCGCGCTGACCGGCGGTCTCCGCGGCTTCCACTTGCCGCTTCACTAGAGTAAGACCAAGGCAACTGCCAAACCGGTCTGCCGAGCTCCAGTTCTTCAGTCCGCTTTATGCCGGACTCCGCGGATAGCATTCCTATCCGCCCGGTTACTTCCTGGGAGTCAACCGCCTGCTGAGCATACACTGACCTGTCAGACCGCCGCTGCTGTCCGCGTAGTCCGCGCGAACAGACCGCCCAGGCCGCCACAGAGCAAACCGCCTGCAACATCCCTGCCGACCTGGCAGTCCGCCAACCATGTCCGCGTAGTCCGCGCGGATAGGTTTCCCAAGCCTTCCATTCACCCACTTTCACTTCACAGAATTCAACAGCCTTGAGGTGTACTCCCCACCTCTATCTGTCCTTAGCACCTTCAGCGGCTGCCCACTCTCCTTCTTAGCCATCGCCTTGAACTCCCTGAACTTGTCTAGAGCCTCAGCCTTCTCTTTCAGAAAATATACCCAACACTTCCTGCTGAAGTCGTCGGTGAAGGTAATCTAGTACTTGCTTCCGCATATTGAGGTGGTCTCAAACAGACCCGCGATGTCTGAGTGAACCAGTTCAAGTTGCTGCCTTGCTCTCCAGGACTTCCCTCCTTCGAATGTCTGCCTCTTGAGCTTCCCCTTCGTGCACCCCTCACACACCTTCTGCAGAGGGAAGATCATAGGCAGATCCGCCACCATCTTGGAGTGGGATAGTAGCTTCAGTCCTGTGAAGCCCAAATGCCCCATCCTATGGTGCCATAGCCATGCTTATTCCTCTTCTTTTGTTCTCGCGAGACAAGCTGTCTCTTGAGCATCCATCTTCAGCGTGAAGAGACGGTTCGCCGTCATCTTCACCTTCACTACCTCCTTCCCTTGATCATTCTTCATTGCCAGAGACCTATCCTTCATCTGCACGCAGTAGCCTCTCTCCACTAACTGCCCAATGCTTAAGATGTTGGTCTTCAACCCTGGCATGTAGTACACATCATTCAAGTGTACTCTCTCCCCGTTCAGTTTCACTACCACCAGGCCATTTACTTCTAAGGAAATCTTCGAAGCATCCCCGAAGCTAACTTCACCCCTACTGGGTTCAAGGTTAGAGAACATCTCCTTATATCCACACATGTGGTTGCTCGCCCCTGTGTCCAGGTACTATACTTCATTTCTTCCTTCTTCTGCACCTCGGTAGGTTAGAAACATCATTGGGTCTCCACCCCTAGCATCGTTCCCCCTGTTCCTAGCCTCCGCATAATGGTTGGCTTCTTCTGTCTTCCTCAGAGCCCAACAGTCATAGCTCATGTGCCCAAACTTGTTGTAGTTGTAACACTGAACTTGGGCTCTTCCTCCTTGGCCTCTTCCTTGGCCCCTTCCTATGCCTCTTCCTTCTTTCCACCTTCCTCCTTGAGGTTGCTCTGCCTCTCTCTGGTGATATTGGTTTCTTCCCTGATCTCTTCCTCCTCTCCTTCCTCTTCCTCTACCTTGTTGACCTCGGCCACGCTGGCCGCCTCCTCTTCCGGAGCTCTCTCGGAAGTTCAGCTGGTTCTGGAGTGCCTTCCCCAAGCCACTCGCTTCTTCATCATCCTGCATCATCCTGTACTCATGAGCTTGCAATGAGCCTACAAGCTCGTCAACAGTCATCAAGGTGAGGTCCTTCTACTCTTCAATCGCCACCACCACATGACGGAACTTCCGCGACATCGATCTCAGTAGCTTCTCCATGATGCTCACATCATCTATCGTCTCTCTGTTTCTCTTCATCTCGTTTGTGAGCGTCCGCAGACGGGTCACAAAGTCTCCGACCTTCTCCGTGGCCTGCATTCTCAACATTTCATATTCACCCCGGAGAGACTGCAACTTCACTTTCTTCGCCTTGTCTACTCCTTGCATGGAGCGTTGCAACACTTCCTATGCTTCTTTTGAGCTCACAGCCTCCGAGATCTTCTCAAAAGTGGCTTCATCTACTCCTTGGTATAACGTGAACAACGCCTTCTTATCTTTCTTTCTTGCTTCCCTCAACGTCGTCTTCTGCGCGTTGGTCAACACCGCTTCTGCTTCGGCAGTAAGCTCTTCATACACGTCCTCAACTATCTGTCATAGTTCCTTTGAAGCGAGTAGCACCTTCATCTGAATACTCCAGTTTCCATAATTCGTCTTTGTCAACTTGGGGACTTGCCCCGGCATGGCTCCTCCAAACTCCATCTCGACTTGTCACATAACCTTCTGAGCCAACTCGGAGGATCGAAACCTCCCTCTAATACCACTTGTTGGAAACGTGTATAGACTCTCCCCACTTGAGCTCAACTCCACAAACCAATTCCATACCACTAAAAAACACAAGTCCAACTTGCAAGACCGCCGCACAAACCGCCTACCCGCACGGCCTCCCTCATGCGGGTTGCACACACTTCTCATGAGGTCACCACAAACCGCGCGAGCTCCACTGCGAGGTGTCCAGGACGCGAGACCAACACACCAAACCACAAGCTGGCGCACGCGAGAACCTCTCCTAGGCCGCGAGACCGCCTTTGCAGGCGAGTACTCCCTCTCGGCGAGATCAGTCCTGCGAGACCACCACACGCGGGCACTCTACCCGCGAGTAAACCAGCAAGACCTCCACATGCGAGTACGCAAGCCGCAAACTCCATTCTCACGGCGAGATCAAACCGCGAGCTGCTCACCTATTCGCGAGATCCACTTCGCGTGGCGAGATCACCAATCCGCACAGCTTCTCCTTCTAACCGCCCGGTTAGATCTCGCTCCAGCGCTCCTCTCTCTCTCTAAACAAGAACCGGAATTTTGGAGCTTCTCTCTCTATTTTCATTCATAAGAAAAATGTACAAGGGGGGGGGGGGGCTATATATAGGCAACCAAAAATCAACCACCTTCTCTCTCCTATTTAAGGCATACTCTCTCTCCTATTAATTGCTCATACAAAATAATATTAAAAAATAAATGTTGACATAGTCAACCCACACTAAAATCCAACACACCCTCCCCCTTCCTAGAATAATGGTGAGATGCTCCTCCTCCTTCTCCATTGTCCTTCTCCCAAGCATCGCCGGTGAGTATTTCACACCCTCTCTCTCTTTCTATATTAATGATGTGTTGGTAATATTAATCTCTCTTCTTTTGAAGTGATGGGGACTTATGTCAAATACCATACCAGATGTATACGCATGCGTTGCAAAGCTGCGGAATGCAAAACTGCATGTTTATATCAATTGGCGAGTCCTGGTTGTTCCTTGAGAATTGCTAGCTGCATATCATATCAATTTTGTGTTGAAATTGTTGAAGTGAAAGTGACAATCTGGGCGAGCTGTTCGGGCGAACTGTGCGGATAGTCTTGACGGACTCGGTGGACAAACCGGACGGTCTGTGCGGACTGAGCTGGAGACTAGTTAGGTCGTTCAGTGCTCTTCTTGTTCTGGAGTTCGCCGGCCTTGTGCGGACTGCTCTCTGTATCCGCTGGTGTTATTTTTGCACTAGGGATGTTTGGTGGTGTGGACTTGGTCTGGTTTTGGACTAAGTACAGGTCGGATTGTCCGGTAGGTCGCACGGCCTTGCTCGGCGGCAGTGTACATTATGCTTGGCTGCAAGTTTACTTGTTGCGGACTGGAGCTATCTGCAAGTATGGGTGGACTGGTGTTGGAGTCCGCTTGTTCCAGCGGTCTGTTGGAGAACTTGGTGTTGGTTCCAAGTCCAAGAGAGCTCGGTCTGATGTGCACTGTGTTGTCCTTAATTTATGTGAACTAGAGATGTGTTGTGCGGACTGTGATGGTATTCGCAGAGGTTGATGATTGCGACCTTCCTAGCTTGGGTTTGGCAACAAGGCGGATAGATTTATCTATCCGCCCTTGTTGATATGTGGCGGTCCGTTTGATTGCTTATCGCGACGAACTAGTTTTGCATTTGCGGGTCTTGCGGATTCACTCTGTGCTCGCCAAGAGCTCAGGTGGTGTTCCTATAGTTAGGGAGGTGACCACACTCCTCTCAGTGCCAATAAATAGGACCCCCGGGCACATCTAAAGTAACTGAATGAACAGTAAGTCTACTCATAATTAGTTGTTGCGGCCTGAATTTTCTATCAGCGAGGGTTGAAGAGATTAACCGGTTTCTATTGTGTAGGTTGTGCGGATAGCACTAAAGAGCCATGGATTTGGTTCTAAGACAGTGCGGACTCTGCGGATTACAATCAGCGATTTACAGCCGGTCGCTTGAGACCAGGTGGTTTCTCTTCTACAAATTTTCCCAGTTCAATAAGTTGTCCGCTCTAGCGGCTTGTTCAGTTTGGCAGCAGCAGATCGGCGAACAGAGTTCAGCCTTTGGAATAACGGGCATTCCGAGCAGCAAGGTTGCGGTCTGACGACCTGTCGGTTTGAGCGAACTCCATAGCAGCTAGCAGCAAAGTCGGCGGCTTCCTTCTCAGTCCGTGCGGCTTGTTTCCTCTTGTATATTCTCTTGTTGTTCTCGGGTATATCGGCGAAGCATGTCTCGCCATGTATGTCTTGTGTTGTGACGAAGATTTTCTTTGATAATACAAGATTTTTGCTCTGCTTTGTGCATTTGGTTTTTTTGACTCAAGAGGGTTGAGTGTCCTGCGCCTGCTTTTTCGTTTCCGCAAATACCAAATTTTTTCATGGTATCAGAGGGAACAGAGGCCTGAGCAGTGTTCAACCATCAGTTTGCTTTTTTGCTTTTGTGAGTGAGTAAACCAAGGGTAGTGCAATGAAAGCTAGTTATGCAAAGGGTCTTGGTATCGAGCTTCTTACACCGACTAACTTCAAGAAGTGGAAGTCGTGTATGAAGAGATATCTTCTGGGAGAGGACTTATGGGATGTCGTCTGTGGAGACGATACACAAGAGGTTGCTACTGCTGTTGGTATTGAAGCCCTGAGAGCTTGGAGGAAGATTAATGTGAAAGATGAATTTAACCTCAAGCGGGCTATCTCACCTGAACTCTTCGACCACATCTTAGGATGTCGGTCTGCTATGGCGATATGGACTTCCATTGATGGCTTGTTCAACAGGAAGAATGTAGCAAGGCTACAATTCCTGGAAAATGAGTTAGCTAGAGCAACTCAAGGAGATCTGCCCATCTCTACGTTCTTTCTAAAAATGAAGAACCTGTGCACTGAGATTTCAGCTTTAGATCCTGATGAGCCCATTTCTGAAGCCAAGATAAAGAGGCACATAATCCGCGGTTTATGGAAGGAATATGTGGCCTTTCTTAATTCTGTTCAAGGCTGGGTCACTCAGCCATCTTTGCTTGAGCTAGAGAACCTGCTGGCTTCGCAGGAAAGCTTGGCTAGGTAGATGGCAGGGATTTCTATCTCTGAAGGAGGTAGTGAGGCGCTCTTCAAGGGAAAGAAGAAAAGATGGAGAAGAAAAAGAAGACTGTTGCTGAGGATGAGCCTTCAACTTCCTATCAGCAAGAGAGGAGCACTACTCCTAAGAAGGGCTGAAAGAAAGAGTTGAAGTGCTACAGGTGCAACCAACCAGGACACTTCAAGAGAGACTACAAGGTCAAGTCGCAGCCTGGGCATGTTGCGGACAAGAAGGCTGAGACCAGTGCTAAGGAAGCTGGATGGGGAAGTGCTTTCATGACGGGCACATGTGTCCATGCTTTTTCCATCGTCGACTACCAAGATGACTAGATCATTGACTCGGGGTGTGGTCACCACCTCACTGGAGACGAGTCAAAGTTCTCATTGCTGCAAACATTCTCAAGTAACGAAGATATTATAACCGCTAATGATATTGTTCATGCAGTAGAGAAGGAGGATGTAGTTTCTTTGGGTAGTGATAATAGTCCACTCACGTTGAGGAGTGTCTATCACGTACCGGGTATGAAGAAGAACCTCTTCTATATGACCAATGCGGTTGACGCAGGCTATTACGTTTTGTTCGGTCCAACAGGGGTGAAGTTTCTCCGCAATGTAAAAGCGGTTAAGGATGATGTTGCTCGTGTTGGGAGAACGGTTAGAGTCTTGTTTGTTTTATCAACAAGTTCTTATGTTGATCGGATAAGGGCCAATGATAGCACTACTATGTGGCATGAAAGACTGGGGCATGTTGGGATGGACAAATTAAATGTCATGTCGATTAGGAGTCTTGTGGAAGGCTTGCCTAAGTTGTCATACTTTGGTGATGGTCATGTTTGCGCGGGATGTCAATACGGAAAGGCTCATCACCTTCCGTTTGACAAGTCTCAGACTAGGTGTAAAGCACCATTGGAGTGTATTTATGGTGATTTGATTTGACCGACCGTCACTGCCAGTCTTGGTGGCAGCTGATACATGTTGGTGCTAATTGATGACTATTCAAGATAAACTTGAGGTGTATTTCATGAAGGAGAAGTCAGATGCTTTTCAGTTGTTTATGGAGTTCAAGGAGCTGTTGGAGGGCCGGCTTGGTCTGCGAATCAAGAAGTTGAGAACGGACAACGAAGGTGAGTTCATTTTTTCAGTGTTCTCTAACTTCTTCAGGAAGCACGGAATCTAGAGAGAGCTCACTTGTGCTCATACTACACAACAAAAGGGAGTAGCATAGCGGAAGATTCGACATCTGACGGATACCTGCAAGTGCTGGCTTCATGCAAAAGGCATTCCTAGGGCCTTCTAGGCAGATGGAATGTCTTGCGCATCTTATGTCATCAATCAGATGCCTCTGAGTCTAATCAACATGAAGTCTCCCTTTGAGATGATGTTTAAGGAGAAGCCTAGCATGGAACACCTTCGGGTGTTGTGCTCAACCTGCTATGTACACGTCCCGTATGCTCTGAGGACTAAGCTGCATGCAAAGACAAGGAAGCTTGTCTTCGTGGGCTATGATGAGCGGAAGAAGGGATGAAAGTGTATGGATCCAGTGACGAAGAATTTTGTCATCTCCATGGACGCGATCTTCGATGAATTGACGTCATATGGAGGTAGCTCATCTGTGGAGCTATAAGAGAGCAGTTATGATGAAGGACAGAAGGAGGATGCTAAAGATCTTATTGTGGAGTTACCTGTATCACTAGGAGCTCCAGGTGTTTCTAGCTCCAAGACAGAAGCTTCTGGTTCAGGAAGCAGGGGGAGCGATGCTCTAGGTTTGCTGGGCATAGAGCTAATTCAGAAGATGCAGCAGAGGTGGTTAGCAAGGGTCAGACTCTTCGGAGATCAAAGAGGACCATTAAGCCACCAGCTTGGTATTGCGAAGGAAACACGATGAGCTTTGTTTCTTGTTTCTTCGCAGGCCCTCTAGACGAGCAAGAGCCTTCTAGCTTTAATGAAGCCACTGGAGTTAAGGAGTGGGAAAATGCCATGGACGTGGAGATGGGTGCTCTCAAGAAAAATGAGACCTGAGATCTTATGGCTAAGGTTGATGACATTACTCCTGTGACTTGCAAGTGGGTGTATAAGCTAAAGAAGAAGGCGGATGGGAGCATCGAGCGGTACAAGGCTCGCCTTGTAACTCGAGGGTTTTCTCAGAAGTATGATGAAGACTTTGAGGAGACGTTTAGCCCTATTGCTAAAATGATTTCAGTTCATGTGGCGATGGCCTTGGCAGCTTGCCAAGGTTGTAAGGTGTGGCAGCTAGACGTAAAGAATATTTTTCTTTATGGGGAAATCGACAAAACCATCTTCATGGATCAGCTGCAGGGATAGATGTCTGAAGATCATCTAGGCTACGTCTGCAAGCTCCGAAAGGCCCTTTATGGTTTGAAGCAAGCTTGCTTCTAACTCAGACTCGAGCTTGTTCATTAAGAAGAAGGGGGAGCTTCTAGTCTTGGTGTTGTTGTACGTGGATGATATGATCATCACGGGTAACTCTGAGGAGGAGGTAGCTAGGCTCAGGGCAGAGCTAGCTATAAGGTTTGAGATGGACTTGTTAGAGCTCCACCACTTACTTGGACTCGAGGTGGAGAGGAAAGAGAGCGGTATTCTTATTTCCCAAAAAGTCTATGCAAAACGTATCGTTCAGCGATTTGGCATGAGGGAGGAAAAAGTAGCTCTACTCCACTTGATGTTGACATCAAACTTTGGCGAGATGAGGGGAGGATACTTCCAGATCCTCTATTGTTCCGTGATCTGGTGGGGAGCCTTATCTATTTGACGATTACGAGCCTTAAATTTTCTCAGCGTGGTCAGCAAGGTAGCCCAAACGCCAAATTAATATCTTCGGCACTACCCAGTTCTCACGTTGAACCAGCGGAAAAACAAGGAACAAGGCTAATCCCAACAAACAATGGAAGCACAAGCAGATATAATATCCATTAATCTTCTTTACAAAGCGAGGTATACATAGCGAGACATGATTTCGCTAGTATAAACAGCTGTAAACAGAAAGCACCAAACACCAAGCCGGGCGGACAGCACCGGAGTCCGCCGAGACCGCCGAGGTCGCCGAGGTCGCCCGGACTTAAGCTACAATCCGCCGAATAGCCACGGAGTCCGCCGAAGCCGCGAGGCCGTGCGGACACACCGTTATTCGCCTCCTGCTGAAGCTGAACTGAGGAACACACCCCCTACCCGCCTGAAGCCGGCGGACAGGTTATTGAAGCTAGCAAAGTTGAAACAGATAACTGACAAGCCGCAGAGCGACCTCCTGCTGAATCCGCAGAGACCGCACAACTTCCAAGTACTTGACCGAAGTCACAGCCAAACTCCTGGCTCCTTGAAGCTACCCGCGTGACCTGCACACAGCAAACCGTCAGCCCTGAATCAATCCGCGCGGACAGAAAAACTAAGACCGCAGCTCCTTGCCCAACCCAACTTACTGTTCACTCAGTTACTGTAGATTTGCCAGGGGGTTCCTATTTATAGGCGAGGTGAGGAGTGTGGTCACCGCCCTAGAGATAGCGACACCGCCCTAGCCCGCGCGATAGCAAAACACCGTTCGCCGAGTCCGCAAGGACTTAGCCGGAGACCAAGGAAAACCGCCAGGAGCAAGGCAACATTGGCGAACCCACTTCAGTCCGCCTAAGCTATGCGGACAAGGCATCAGCCCGCAAAGCCTCCAACCACTGCAGGACAGCAACCCCCTTTAATGGCTGTCCGCACAAACCCGAGGCAGTCTGCAAGACTCAAACCTCAATCCGCCGCAAGTCCACGACCAAAGGCAGATAGCAAGTCCGCCCGGTCAATAGCGGACTTGGCGGATACAACAGACACCATGGTCTTGGCACAGAGTGTGACCAAGTCCAAAACCATCAAAGGCTAATGCGAGCATGGCGGACATAAACACCCGTCCGCCAAACACCCCAGCACAGACCGCCAGCAGTCCGCCAGCTACTCGCACACCTGCCCAATGCAGCAGCCATCTCCTGGACTCCACACACCAGTCCGCCAACAACCTCCACAACAAACACCTGCTGTATCACCAGAGCTCGACAAGGCCTCAGCCAAGCTCTAAGCCCAGTCCGCAACAGCCCATACCGCGGACACGCCAGTCCACAAGCTTCCCACGAACTTGAGCCAAACCGCCAAAGCACAAGCTTGTACCACGGCCACTGTGCAATGCACCAGTCCGCAAGCCTCTGTCCGCTCAGGCCGCTCCTTGGCTAAACCAATCGGCCAATGCCTTATCCGCAGATACCAGGCCGCATAGTCTGCGGACTACTTGCATATAACCCGCTCAGAACAGCCGACTTCCGCTAGACTTTCGACCAGGCCGCACACAATAGTCCGCCCAGTCCGCCTAGTCCGCCAATGCTGTCCGCCCAGGCCGCCCGGCCTGTCCCGTCAACCACTTCCACTTCACAAATTTCAACACTCCCCCTTGAAGTGGGAAGTGGTGACCAAGCCCAGCAAGCTGCGCAAGCGCTCAAAGGGCCCCTTCGACAGTGGTTTTGTGAAGATGTCAGCAAGATTATCTTCACTCCGTACATGCCTGACCAACAGAGATCCCTCCAACACCTTCTCCCTGATGAAGTGGTGATCAATCTCTATATGCTTGGTCCTGGCGTGACACACTGGATTGTTAACCAGTTTGAGAGCACTCTCATTGTCACCCCGGAGTAAAGTCGGCCCTTGCACTTCTTCATGAACATCCTCTATAAGCCTCCTCAACCAGATGGCTTCCCGAGCAGCCAAGGCCGAAGCCTTATACTCCGCCTCTGTAGTTGAGACTAACACCGAGTCCTGCTTCTTGCTACACTACGAGATGCTAGCTGAAACGCAAGTGAACACACAACCTGAAGTAGACCTCCGATCATCCGAATCACCGCCATAGTCAGCATCCGTGTACCCAAGCAACGCAAACTCCGAGTCCCTTCTATAGAGAAGTCCCATATCAGAAGTCGCCTTGACATACTTCAGAATACCCTTCGCCGCCACTAGATGAGATTTCCTTGGTTCAGCCATATACCGACTTACTCGGCCAGCAGCATAAGTAATGTCTGGCCTTGTAATCGTCAGGTAAATCAAGCTCCCAACAAGAGCCCTAAACACCAAGGGATCATAAAGAACCCTTCCCTCATCTCGTCGAAGCTTCAGCCCAGGTTCCAGTGGAGTAGAGCACTTCTTCCCTTCGCCCATGCCGAACCGCTTCACAATGCGATCTGCATACCCTTTTTGGCTAATGAGAATCCCGCACTCCTTCCTCTCCACCTCAAGACCGAGAAAGTGATAAAGCTCTCCCAAATCTTTCATCTCGAAGCGTATAACAAGCTCGGCCCTGACCCTTGATACTTCCCCCTCC
Source organism: Platanthera guangdongensis (assembly GCA_039583875.1). NCBI lineage: Eukaryota > Viridiplantae > Streptophyta > Magnoliopsida > Asparagales > Orchidaceae > Platanthera > Platanthera guangdongensis. Next base: position 269,249,995 of record CM077150.1, read on the forward strand.
GAATTTCCTGTGATGATCATGTCATCCACATACAGCAGGACCAAGACTTGTAGCTCTCCCTTCTTCTTGACGAACAAGCTTGAATCTGAGTTGGAAGCAAGGTATCCACAGAATTGCAAGTACTCTGCAATCTTCCCAAACCAAGCTCTAGGAGCTTGCTTCAACCCATAGAGAGCCTTCCTGAGTTTACAGACATAGTCCGGATGCTTTTCAGAGACAAAACCAAGCGGCTGATCCATGAAGATGTCCTTGTCAATCTCCCCATAAAGAAAGGCATTCTTCACATCGAGTTGCCACAACTTCCATCCCTTGCTAGCAGCCAAGGCGATCACAACTCTAACTGAAGTCATCTTCGCAACCGGACTAAACGTCTCCTCATAGTCTTCTCCATATTGCTGTGAGAATCCTCTAGCGACCAGGCGAGCTTTGAAACTATCAATGCTCCCATCAGCCTTCTTCTTCAACTTATGCACCCACTTGCAAGTAACCGGAGTAATGCCATCAACCTTGGGCACAAGGTCCCAGGTTTCATTCTTATTCAGAGCATCAATCTCTTATTTCATGGCACCTTCCCACTCCTTCACTCCAGCGGCCTCGTTGAAGGTTGCAGGCTCTCGCTCATCCAGAGGACCTGCAAAAAAGCAGGAGACAAAGCTCACTGCATTCCCATCACAGTACCGAGCCGGTGGCTTAACAACCCTCTTCGATCTCCGAAGGGTCGGCTCCGTGCTCACTGCTTCCGTTGCTTCTTTGGGCTCAACTCATACCTGGGGCAAGCAATGAGTAGTGCTCCCCCTGCTTCCTGAGCCAGAAAGCTCAGCCTCGGAGTTAGAAGCACAGGAGCTGCTGGTGAAACAGCAAGCTCCTCTTCCAAGCCTTCAGCAGCCACCACCGGTGCTTCATCAACCTTGCTACTTCCGGTTAGCTCAACCGAGCCACCTCCATACGACGTCAGCTCGTCAAAGACAACGTCTCTTGACACCACGAACTTCTTCGTCGCAGAGTCCATGCATTTCCATCCCTTCTTCCGCTCATCGTAGCCAACAAAGACAAGCTTCCTTGCCTTCGCATCCAGCTTAGTCTGTGAAGCATCCGGGACATGCACGTAGCAAGTTGAACCGAACACCCGAAGGTGTCCAACACTCGGCTTCTCCTTCAGCAACAACTCGAAAGGAGTCTTCATGTTGATAGGGCTGAATGGCATCCTGTTGATGACGTAAGCAGCACAAGACATCCCTTCCGCCCAAAAGGACCTTGGGATATCTTTCGCATGAAGCCAGCATTTGCAGGTCTCCGTCAGATGATGGATCTTCCGCTCCGCTACCCCATTTTGTTGTGGAGTGTGAGCACAAGTAAGTTCCTGTTGGATCCCGTGCTTCCTGCAGAAGTTAGAAAACTCGGAGGAGACAAACTCACCCCCGTTATCAGTTCTAAGCTTCTTAATCCGCAAGCCAAGCCGGCCTTCTACCAACTCCTTAAACTCCACAAACAAACGGAAGGCTTCCGACTTCTCCTTTAAGAAGTACACCCAAGTATACCTTGAGTAGTCATCAACCAAGACAAGCATGTATCTGCTTCCACCAAGGCTGGCAGTAACCGTCGGGCCCATCAGGTCGCCATGAATGCACTCCAATGGTTTCTTACTCCTTGTTTGTGATTTATCAAACGGAAGACGATGTGCCTTACCGTATTGACAGCCCGCGCAAACATGCCCGTCACCAAAGCAGGACAACTTAGGCAACCCTTTCACCAAACTTCTACTAGCCATCGCCTTTAGCTTGTCCATGCCAACATGCCCCAGCCTCTCATGCCAGATAGCAGCGCTATCATTGGCCCTCATACGATCAATATAAGAATTGGTGGCAATAACAAACAAGTTCTTCACCCTCCTCCCTACATGAGCAACATCAGCCTTAACCGCTGATACGTTGCGAAGGAACCTCACGTCTGTTGGCCCAAACAGAACGTGATAACCAGCATCCACCGCATTGGTCACCGAGAAGAGGTTCTTCTTCATGCCCGGCATGTGATACACACTCCTTAACGTGAGTGGCCCCTGATCACTACCCAAAGACACGACCCCCTCTTTCTCTACTGCATAAACAGTATTATCAGCAGTGATAATAGCTTCATTACCTGAGTATGCCTGCATGGAGGTGAACTTTGACTTGTCTCTGGTGAGGTGATGACCACACCCGGAGTCCACGATCCACTCGCCGTTGAAGTCCTCAGCAGACAAGGCCCGGACACAAGTGCCCGTCATGAAAGCTCCGCCCCATTCTGCTTCTTCACTTCTCGAGCAAGCTTCCTCCTTTCCCGCAGCATGCCCAGGCTGCAGTTTGACCTTGCAGTCCCGCTTGAAGTGCCCTCGCTGATGACACCGGTAGCACTTCAAATTCTTCTTCCATTCCTTAGGAGCATTGCTCCTCTCCGGCTGATTTGAATTTGAAGTCTCCTTCTCACCAGCGACCTGCACCTTCTTCTTCTTCTTCTTCCCTTCCCATCCTTTCTTCTTGCCTGAGAAGAGAGCTTCGCTGCCTTCCTGATTAAGATTAACTCCAGCCATCTGCCTTGCCAAGCTCTCCTGCGATACAAGCAGATTCTCCAGCTCCAGCAAAGACTGCTGAGTAGCCCACCGTTGAACAGATGTCACAAAGGCCACATACTCCTTCCGCAAGCCGCAGATAATGTGCCTTTTCATCTTTGCCTCAGAGATAGGATCATCAGGATCCAGTGCCGACAGCTCAGCACACAAGCTCTTCATCTTTAAGAAGTACTTTGAGATGGAAAGGTCTCCCTGAGTTGCCCTGGCCAACTCATTCTCCAGAAACTGAAGTCGCGCCACATTCTTCCTATTGAACAACTCATCAATGGTTGTCCAAATATCAGTAGCCGACTCACATCCAACGATGTGATCAAACAGTTCCGGAGACACGGCCCTCTTGAGGATAAACTACGCCTTAGCATTTGTTTTCCTCCAGAGCCTAACCTGCTCAGCAGTACCGAACGCAGCAGTCACTTCCTGTCTGTCGTCACCACCGACGACTTCCCACAGCTCCTCGCCAAGAAGATAACTCTTCATGCACGACTTCCACTTCTTGAAGTTAGTCGGCGTTAAAAGTTCAATGCCCAGACCTCTTGCAAAGCTCCCTTCCATTGCAACACCTGTTGGCAACCTTTCAGAAGCTCCGAGCAACAACACAGGTTGATCACCACTCAAGCCCTGAGTAATAACACTGGTTGACTACCGCTCACGCAACTGAACCTCCCTCTGATACCATGTTAAATTTTCTCAGCGTGGTCAGCAAGGTAGCCAAAACGCCAAATTAATATCTTCGGCACTACCCAGTTCTCACGTTGAACCAGCGGAAAAACAAGGAACAAGGATAATACCAACAAACAATGGAAGCACAAGAAGATCTAATATCCATTAATCTTCTTTACAAAGCGAGGTATACATAGCGAGACATGATTTCGCTAGTATAAACAGCTGTAAACAGAAAGCACCAAACACCAAGCCGGGCGGACAGCACCGGAGTCCGCCGAGACCGCCGAGGTCGCCGAGGCCGCCGAGGTCGCCCGGACTTAAGCTACAATCTGCCGAATAGCCACGGAGTCCGCCGAAGCCGCGAGGCCGTGCGGACACACCGTTATTCGCCTCCTGCTGAAGCTGAACTGAGGAACACACCCCCTACCCGCCTGAAGCCGGCGGACAGGTTATTAAAGCTAGCAAAGTTGAAACAGAGAACTGACATGCCGCAGAGCAACCTCCTGCTGAATCCACAGAGACCGCACAACTTCCAAGTACTTGACCGAAGTCATAGCCAAACTCCTGGCTCCTTGAAGCTACCCGCATGACCTGCACACAGCAAACCGTCAGCCCTGAATCAATCCGCGCGGACAGAAAAACTGAGACCGCAGCTCCTTGCCCAACCCAACTTACTGTTCACTCAGTTACTGTAGATGTGCCAGGGGGGTCCTATTTATAGGCGAGGTGAGGAGTGTGGTCACCACCCTAGAGATATCGACACCTCCCTAGCCCGCGCGATAGCAAAACACCGTCCGCCGAGTCCGCAAGGACTTAGCCGGATACCAAGGAAAACCGCCAGGAGCAAGGCAATATTGGCGAACCCACTTCAGTCCGCCTAAGCTATGCGGACAAGGCATCAGCCCGCAAAGCCTCCAACCACTGCGGGATAGCAACCCCCTTTAATGGCTGTCCGCACAAACCCGAGGCAGTCCGCAAGACTCAAGCCTCAATCCGCCGCAAGTCCACGACCAAAGGCAGATAGCAAGTCCGCCCGGTCAACAACGGACTTGGCGTATACAGCGGACACCATGGTCTTGGCACAGAGTGTGACCAAGTCCAAAACCATCAAAGGCTAATGCGAGCATGACGGACATAAACACCCGTCCGCCAAACACCCCAGCACAGACCGCCAGCAGTCCGCCAGCTACTCGCACACCTGCCCAACGCAACAACCATCTCCTGGACTCCACACACCAGTCCGCCAAAGACCTCCACAACAAACACCTGCTGTATCACAAGATCTCGACAAGGCCTCAGCCAAGCTCTAAGCCCAGTCCGCAACAGCCCATAACGCGGACACGCCAGTCCGCAAGCTTCCCGCGAACTTGAGCCAAAAAGCCAAAGCACAAGCTTGTACCACGACCACTGAGCAATGCACCAGTCTGCAAGCCGTTGTCCGCTCAGGCCGCTCCTTGGCTAAACCAATCAGCCAACGCCTTATCCGCAGATACCAGGCCGCATAGTCCGCGGACTACTTGCATATAACCCGCTCTGAAAAGCCGGCTTCCGCTAGACTTTCCACCAGGCCGCACACAATAGTCCGCCCAGTCTGCCTAGTCCGCCAATGCTGTCCGCCCAGGCCGCCCGGCCTATCCCGTCAACCACTTCCACTTCACAAATTTCAACATGGCGGAACCACAAAAACCTCATCTGATGGTGGCGAGGAGCATTCTGACGTATGTAAAGTCCACCTCTGATATGGATCTCCTTTATGGGAGAGACACGGGTTTTAATCTACACGGATACTCGGACGCTGATTATGGGGGAGATTCAGATGACCGGAATTCAACATCTAGTTATGTCTTCATATGTGGATCAGCTGTTATCTCATGGTGTAGCAAAAAGCAAGACTCAGTGTCCGTCTCTACTACAGAAGTAGAGTACAAAGCCTTGACTTTGGCAGCTCGGGAAGCCATTTGGCTTAGAAGGCTTGTAGAAGACGTTCATGAAGAAGTGCGCGGTCCTACTCTGCTACGCAGTGACAATGAAAGTGCCCTTAAACTGGTTAATAATCCAGTTTGTCATGCACGGACCAAGCACATTGAGATTGAGCACCATTTCATTTGGTAGAAGGTGTCGGAGGGGTCTCTTGTGGTTGGACACGTGTGGAGCGAGGATAACATCGCAGACATCTTCACGAAGCTGCCCTCGAAGGGGCCATTTACTCGTTTACGGGGGTTGCTAGGGCTGGTATCCACTTCTCACTTTAAGGGGGAGTGTTGAAATTGTTGAAGTGAAAGTGATAGTCTGGGCGGGCTGTTCGGGCAAATTGTGTGGACAGTCTTGGAGGACTGGGTGGACAGACTGGGCAGTCTGTGCGGACTGAGCTGGAGGCTAGCTGTCACAACCCACATTTTCACCGCATAAAATATCTTATCAGAGTAAGGGAAAATGCCCGTCATGATGCCATGTCAGTAGGGGATAACTGCGGACGCTCAGACAGACACCTACTTAAACATGAAGAAAGATTCTTTCAGTTGTTTTAAGGAAAATCAGTTAAGTGTAATTACTAGCCGTATTCCTCGGCTTAGTGGCTCACTTATTCCACGAATCATAATATGGTTATACGCTGCGGAAAAATACTTATTTAGATTGACTCAAACATCCTACATGAGTATAAACGTCCCCAAGGGACAACTCATGCTATGCAAGACTCTAAATTTATAATAGTAGTAAGGATAGCTTTTACGGTCGCCAAATATAACAAGTTAGAGTTTTTAAATTATGCAGTGCATGAAGTAATAGTAGTAGATTTTATTCTTAAAAAATACCTAACATGCATTCCTAGCATAAATCATCCCAGAGAGCAAGTAGTACACATCCACATATAGAAAAACTAAGCAGCTAGCAAGTATCAAAAAGTAACAATATTGTGGGCATCAACAAACTAACACGAACCCACATATAGAAAAGTATGTCTGAACCAGTAACTTAAATAAACAACAAACTACCTCGTAGAGATGAGGTAATAGCCACGGCCAACACTGCCGCCCATAAACTCCAAATCTAGCTCTACTATCTGCTACTGCTCTGAACCTGAGGCATTCCAAAGACAAAACACCTCAGCAAGAAGGAACAAATGGTGGCAGAAAAATAATAAGCCCCTATAAATAAAGGTCAAAGGGGTACCAACCCAAGACCAACAATACTGAAATAAAGCATAAAAAGAGGAATAAGTCATCATCGAGAAAAAGAACTCTTACGTGATTCGTCACGTACAACAATAGTACACCAGACGCACGAGGCTATAAGGTGACAACATGAATAATTCAAAAGGAAGAAATACAAATCCTTTATTAGGCACCTGTGGTCGACTTTACCCAAAAACACAGGCGTGGTGGTCACTCTTGGACACACCACCCAAAAACACGGGTATAAAATCCGTCAAACTGCGAGGGAGTCTCATACTCTCCACCATACACCGCAGACATCCACAAGCCGGGTAGACTTCCACAGGGAACTAATGAAGGAAACAACCACTGCGGAGGTGCAATCGTCCACTAACTCCCGCAATCAAGAAACCCAAAGAAATCACAACACAAATATCTCGAGATTTGGCTCGATAGATTCTACTTGATATTCTGGTTTAAGATGCGGTTGATCAACCCTTACGGACGATTCTACAATCTTAGGTAAACTCTAATACGTTCGATAACGATAACTAAGGCAATTAAAGCCAATACAAAAATATTTTATCAAACCTATATGAAGTTACAGGATTCAGTTAACAACACAAGATCTAGAAATTTTCAAGTGATCGAAAGATTAGACATAACTATAACTTGAAAAGAAGATAAAGGAACAAAACTCATTCGTTACCATCAAATCGTACAAGGAGAAACGGGGGGGGGGGACCACCACTTGCCTTGGTTTAATCGGAAAAGTCCACTGAATCACTCCCCGTCGTAGATCGGGGCAAAAGGATGCGGGAGGAGTTAAAATCTGAACAAGAACGACCAAAAAGGAGGTTAGGGCCGAAAAAACCTAACGAGAAATCTCAAGAAACGGGGAAGATATTACCACGATGGCGTAGCTCTCGGCGAGAGCTTTCCGGATCTATGTTCGGATGAAGATTTCGAGCACCGGAGCACCGTCGGCGGCCTCCGGAAGAAGTACGGACGGACGACCCAATTCTCACATGCCGCTCTAGTTCGGGAAGAAGAAGAAATTCTTGGTCGGTTTAATGATGAAGAAGAAGAAGAAAGTATTTATACTCAAACAGCAGAAATAAACCGGGTTCAGCTAAAACAGGTTTTTCCGAGACAGAAGGAATGAGTCACTCGAGTACTATAAGGGTACTACTCGGGTGCAGCAAGGGATACTCGAGTACAAGAAAAGGGCTACTCGAGTACTCGAATGGAACTACTCGAGTAGTAAGGAAACTACTCGAGTACTCAAAAAGGAACTACTCGAGTAGTAAGATCACTACTCGAGTACATGAAAAGACCTACTCGAGTGCCAGGCAACTACTCGAGTACACGAAAGGAACTACTCGAGTAGTAAGGTAACTACTCGAGTACGGGAAGATACCTACTCGAGTAGTTATAAGGCAGCTACTCGAGTACTCAGAAAGAACTACTCGAGTAGTAAGGCAACTACTCGAGTACTCGAAAAGAACTACTCGAGTAGTAAGACAACTACTCGAGTACCCGAAAGGAACTACTCGAGTAGTAAGGCAATTACTCGAGTACCCGAAAGGAACTACTCGAGTAGTAAGGCAACTACTCGAGTACAAGAAGAGACCTACTCGAGTAGTTATAAGGCAACTACTCGAGTACAAGAAGAGACCTACTAGAGTAGTTATAAGGCAACTACTCGAGTACTCGAAAGGAACTACTCGAGTAGTAAAGCAATTACTCAAGTACAAGAAGGGACCTACTCGAGACGCAGGAATTTCACGCGAGTCAAGCCTTACAGGAAAAATAGTTTCTTTACAAATGTAACCTTTTGATCAAACTATACGAATGAATAGTAAAAGACATTTTTGAATAGTACTATAATATTAAACTAATCATATTTATATATTTTGAATAAGAAAACACAAGTTCAAAACGGAGGCTCAAACGCGTGCCGAATTGAACGAAACTCGCACCGTAGACGAACACTGACGATACGAACACAACGGCGGAGTCAAAACCAAAATCCGACGAGCCATTCCCGAGATATTAATCTTCAAAGTATACGGCGAACATAAACAAATCCAAAACTTCAAACGCGCGCCAAGACTCCAAAAACGCTCATTTTGCGACAAAACTTGACGAGCAAGTCCAAAATTACTCAACTTAAATTCCAACTGCAAAATTTCCCATTACAACAAGAATTCGGCCGACTCGACCGCACAGACGCGAAAATGCATTAACGGCATTGCGCCGTTAACTCGACGCTAAAAGTAATGTCACGACGTCATAAATATGACGTTTTCCAATCGAATAAAGTCATCGAAAAATCGGGGGCGTTACAGTCACTCCCCCTAAAAAGAAGTTTCGTCCCAAAACTTAACACAACTCCAAAACCAAAATAAAACGATAAAATCAAACATTAATGAAAACATAACGACATACCCAAAATTACGAGAAGAGGTGCGGATGAGATTCCCTCATCGCCGATTCCAATTCCCACATCACGCTCTCGACGTCTTGATTTCTCCAAAGAACCTTGACCATAGGGATGGTCTTTCTCCGCAACACATGCTCTTGAGAATCCATAATACGAATAGGTTATTCCACATACGTAACGTTGGGCTGAATCTGGGGCATCAAGTCCAGGACTTGACGAACATTACGAACACACTTCCGCAACTGGCTCACATGGAACACTTCATGGACACCAGGGAAGGTTGCAGGCAACTCCATCCTATACGCTGACACTCCGATGCGCTCAAGAATCTGGAAAGGTCCCACATACCGGGGGTCTAACTTGTGGTTCCTTCCAAACCTTTTAACGCCAGACATCGGAGAAACCTTCAGAAAAACCAAGTCTCCAACGACAAACTCCAGATCAACCCTTCGCTGATTGGCATACTTCTCGTAGCGCTCTTGAGCCACACAGAGCTTTTCTCCAATATGATTCACAGCACAATTCATCTCCTCAAGGGCTTCCGGACCTAGCAACGGTCTTTCACCAACTTCATCCCAAAACAAAGGAGTTCTACAACGCCTCCCATATAAGGCCTCAAACGGGGCCATCTGTAGACTCTCTTGATAACTATTATTGTATGCAAACTCCATGAGTCTGAGACGCTCATCCCGAGCACCACCATGATTCAAAATATAACACTTGATCATATCTTCTATGATCTGATTTACCCTTTCCGTCTGACCATTCGTCTGCGGATGATAGTCGGGGGAATACCTTAAATCAGTACCCAACCCCTCCTGTAAACTCCTCCAAAAGCGAGACGTAAATCTAGAGTCCCGATCTGATACGATGCTAACAGGCACTCCATGCAACCTGATGACCTCTTCAAGATACAGCTCGGATATCTTTTTCATCGAATACCCAATCTTAAACGGGACAAAGTGAGCACACTTTGTCAATCTATCAACTATCACCCAAACAGAGACGTGCCCACGGGGAGATTTTGGTAGACCGATGATGAAATCCATTGAAATACTCCCATTTCCAACTTGGAATATCAAGCGGTGTCAATTTACCACCAGACCTTCTATGATCGGCCTTAACACGCTGACACGTATAACATTTTGATACAAACTTCGCGATATCATTCTTCATCCCTGACCACCAAACAATTTGTTTTAGATCTTTATACATCTTAGTGGAACTAGGGTGGTAGGCTACACTGGAACCATGAGCTTCAACACAGATCTTAGACCGAATATCGCCGAAGGCGGGGACACGAAATCTACCCCGATACTTCAAGGTATCCAACTCATCCACAGAGAAATCAGGTAACTCTCCCTTCACAGTTCTATTCCGGAGTTGTAACAAATCCGGATCATCCTTCTGATGTGCTCGAGTAAGGGAAATCCAAGAGGGTTCTTCTGCTTCTAGACTAGCAGGCACAGTACTACTCCCAACCTCAATATCCATCAACAAAATTTCTTCTACCAAGGACTGTACCGACAAGTTAAAAATTTTAGCGGTCTTTCTACTCAAAGCATCGGCTACTACATTGACTTTTCCTGGATGATAAAGAATTTCCACTTCATAATCCGCCACATATTCCAACCACCGACGCTGCCGCAGATTTAGTTCTTTCTGAGTGAAGACGTACTTCAAACTCTTATGGTCCGTATAGATCTTGCACAACGCGCCATATAATAAGTGTCGCCAAAGCTTCAGCGCATAAATTATAACAACAAACTCCAAATCGTGCGTAGGATAGTTTCTCTCATGAGTCTTTAGTTTCCTCGATCCATACGCGATCACTTTACCATCTTACATTAAAACACAACCAAGTCTGGTGTGTGATGCATCGACATACACGACATACTCAACTCCTTCAGTAGGTAAGGTTAAAATTGGAGCAGTACATAATCTCTTCTTCAATTCCTGAAAAGCCTCTTCACACTTATCACTCCAAATGAACGCAGTATTCTTCTGAGTAAGTCTAGTTAGAGGAGCAGACAATACTGAAAATCCTTCCACGAATCTTCTATAATAGCCAGCCAGGCCTAAGAAGCTCCTAATCTCCTTAGGTGTAGAAGGTCTCTCCCATTCCATCACAGCAGAAATCTTGGTTGGGTCTATAGAAATACCGTCCTTGCTTACTACATGACCCAGAAAGGACACCTGAGGTAGCTAGAACTCACATTTGCTCAACTTCGCATACAACTTATGCTCCCTCAGGGTTGACAAAAGCAAATGCAAATGCTGAGTATGCTCCTCAACATTGCGGGAATACACTAAGACATCATCTATGAACACAATAACAAATCGGTCTAAGAAATCCTTAAACACCCTATTCATCAAATCCATGAAAGCAGAGGGTGCATTGGTTAAACCGGAAGACATCACCAAAAACTCATAATGTCCATGCCACGAACGAAACGCGGTTCGAGGAATATCTGCCTCACGAATCCTTAACTGGTGGTAGCCTGAGCGAAGATCGATCTTTGAAAACACCGAGCTACCACGCAACTGATCGAACAAATCATTAATTCTTGGCAGGGGATATCTATTCTTAATGGTTACCTTGTTCAATTCCCTATAATCGATGCAAAGCCTCATCGATCCATTTTTCTTCTTGACGAACAAAACAGGAGCACCCCATGGAGAAGAACTTGTTCTATAAAACCACACCTCAGCAACTCATCGAGCTGAGTATGCAACTCATCCAACTCACGCGGAGCCAAACGGTACGGTGCTTTGGCAATAGGACTAATACCTGGCTCGAGGTCTATCACAAACTCTATCTCCCTTTCAGGAGGAAGTCCTGGAAGACTATCAGGAAAGACATCTGGAAACTCTCGCCCCACCGAGACATCCTCAAGACGTGGTGTAACAAAAGCTGCTTCCAGAGCAGAAATAGAAACTAAAAATGCCTCGCAACCAGACTCTATAGCACGACAAGCACGTACCGCAGAAATGACAGGGGAAACTCTGTCCTGAAATCCATAGACGCTCATAGGTTGTCTGTCGTCCATCCTGAAATCCAGTCGCTTAGCCTTGCACTGGATGACCGCATCATACTTGGACAACCAGTCCATGCCCAAAATCACGTCGAAATCAGCCAGATCTAAAATCATCAGATCCGCAAATGCCAAAAAATTGCCAAGATAAATAGGGCATCTCAGAACTCCTTGATTAGATATTACCAAATCACCGTAAGGGAGCTTGACATTGCTGAGAAATAGGCGGGAGAGACGTTGGGGTGTATTGGGCTGCAGCCCTGTAACGGGCCTACGGGTGGGCCAAGCTATTCGGCCCATGATGGGGTGCGGTAGCCTCTGAGCTTTAGGCCGGGCCGTTACACTAGCTAGGTCAGCCAGTGTTCTTCTTGTTCTGGAGTTCGCCGGCCTTGTGCGGACTGCTCTTTGTATCCACTGATGTTGTGTTCGCACTAGGGATGTTTGGTGGTGTGGACTTGTTCTAGTTTTGGACTAAGTCCAGGTCGGCTTGTCCGGGAGGTCGCGCGGTCTTGCTCAGCGGTAGTGTACATTATGCTTGGATGCAAGTTTACTTGTTGCGGACTGGAGCTGTCTGTAAGTATGGGCGGACTGGTGTTGGAGTCCGCTTGTTCCAGCGGTCTGTTGGTGAACTTGGTGTTGGTTCCAAGTTCAGGAGAGCTCAGTCTGATGTACACTGTGTTGTCCTTAATTTGTGTGAACTGGAGCTGTGTTGTGCGAACTGTGATGGTATCTGCAGAGGTTGATGATTATGACCTTCCTAGCTTGGGTTTAGCAACAAGGCAGATAGATTTATCTATCTGCCCTTGTTGATATGTGGCGGTCTGTTTGTCTGCTTGTCGCGGCAAACTAGTTTTTCATTTGTACGTCTTGCGGATTCACTCTGTGCTCTCCGCGATCTCAGGTGGTGTTCCTATCATTAGGGCGGTGACCACACTCCACTCAGTACCTATAAATAGGACCCTCGGGAACATCTACAGTAACTAAATGAACAGTAAGTCTACTCGCGATTAGTTGTTGTGGACTGAATTTTCTATCCGCGGGGGTTGAAGAGATTAACCGGTTTATGCTGTGTAGGTTGTGCAGTTAGCACTAAAGAGCCAGGGATTTGGTTTTAAGGTAGTGCAGACTCTTCAAATTGCAATAAACGGTTTACAGTAGGTCTCTTGCGACCAGGCGGTTTCACTTCTTCAACTTTTCCCAGTTCAATAAGTTGTCCACTCTGGCGGCTTGTTCAGTTTGACAGCAGTAGATCGGTGAACAAAGTTCAGCCTTTAGAATAATGGGCAGTCCGCATGACAAGGTCTGATGACCTGTCGGTTTGAGCGGACTCCATAGCAGCTAACAACAAAGTCAGCGGCTTCCTTCTCAGTCTGTGCGGCTTGTTTCCTCTTGTCTATGCTCTTGTTGTTCTCGGGTACATCAGCGAAGCGTGTCTCGCCATGTATTCCTTGTGTTGTAAAGAAGATTTTCTTTGATAATACATGATCTTTGTTCTTCTTTGTACATTTGGTTTATTTGACTCAAGAGAGTTGAGTGTTCCCGTGCCTGCTTTTTCGTTTTCCGCAAATATCAAATTTTTTCAATTTGCGAGTGTATATTTTGGAGTGGCAGTGATTGATGTTTGTTTAACCCCTACAGATGCATTAAAAGACCCCGTGATGGTATATTTGATTTGGCGGATGGAGAATTGTAGGATGGCTTTAAAAACACTTTCCTGCGGTATGCAAACAAGTTTCTCAATTAATTGTGTGGAATCTTATAGTATGCATGTGTCGTTTGTCAAATTATGAAAGGCTGTTTTAAATTCAGGTAATAAGTCAATATATATGCGTGAATTGATCACCATATCCTCTTGGCTTGGGGGTGTACCTTCTCATCGAAGGACATGCCTGACTACGAAGACCCGTTCTGCGATGCCTTGGTGATCCAGATGGTCGTAAAGAACTTTACGGTCTCCAGGATTCTAGTGGACAATGGGAGCTTTGTGAACGTGATCTTCAATAAGGCGTTCAATGAGATGAAGGTGGAGGCTCGGAGGGTGTTGGCCTCAGATGCACCGATGTTCGGATTCTCAGGGGAGTGGAAGGAAGTTGAGGGAGGGGTGGGACTGCACGTGACACTGGGAGGGGTGTCGAGGAACTGTCAGTTCTTCATTGTTGATGCTCCAAACAGCTATAATGCCATCTTTGGACGCCCCCTCATCAGCGCCTTTCGGTGCGTCCACTCCTCATTCCATCAATGTCTCAAGTTCAGCAGTGGAGGAGTCCAGGTTCAAATCAGGGGGGATCCAAAGGTGGCAAGACAGTGTTATGTGATGGCTGTCAACACCATATCTTGGATGGCGGAGGCAGAAGAGTTGTAGAAAGAGTAGGCAGCGCAGGAGGAGGTTGTAGAGGAGGGGGAAGCGAGCAAAGTGACAATCGGGGAGAAAGCTGTGGAGAAGGAGCAGGGAAAAGGTGAAGCAGGTGTAGAGGCCCAAGGGGGCAGAGAAGTGGAGCTGCAGGGAAGCCACCTAGAGGTGATGGAGGTTGAGGAAGCATAAGAAGGGGAAGAAATCGGGCAAGGTGGAGAGCTGAGGCTCAGAGGGGATCAGTCCCAGTTGGAGCCGATGGAGGATGTCATGGAGATGGAGGTCTTCACCAGGGCGGGGAAGGCAGAGTGGGTGAGGATCAATGACCGCTTGAGCCCTGAAGATTAGGAGAGGATGCGGGAGTGCATCCAAAAGAGCATCGACGTTTTCGCTTGGAGCACGACAAACATGTCGGGCATCGATGCGGACGTGGCATGCCACCGTATGAATCTCGACCCCAAGATGTGCCCCATCCACTAGAAGGTGAGGACCATCGCCGCGAAGCTAGTGGAGCCCATTCGTGAGGAGGTAAAGAAGCTCCTCGAGGTAGGTTTTATATCAGAGATCCAGTATCCGGGCTGGGTCTCCAACGTGGTAATGGTAAAAAAAAGGAGATGGAAGGTGGAGAATGTGTGTAGATTTTTCTCATTTGAATAAATCATGCCTTAAGGATTGCTACCCCTTGCCTCGGATTGACGCGCTGGTTGATTCAACCGTCGGTTTTTCTATTATGAGATTTTTGGATTCTTTTTCAGGTTACCATCAGATTCGAATGCACCCCATAATGTCAAAGTTGTCTCCTTCATCACGAGGGAGGGGTGCTTCAACTATAAGATGATCCCCTTCAGGGTAAAGAATGCGAGAGCTAAATACCAACGTATGATGGACTGGGTTCTCCGAAATCAAAGGGGGGGGGATCTAGAAGTCTATGTCATTGACCTCATGGTGAAGAGTAGGGAGGTGGACTCATATCTTCTTGACTTGGAAGAAATGTTCGCCACCTTGCGGAAATACAAGATGCGGCTAAATCCCTTAAAGTGCGTCTTTGGGGCAAGCCGAGAAAAGTTCCTTGGCCATCTTCTAACTCGCATAGGAGTAGAGCCTAACCCTGATAAGATAAAGGCCATAATGGACTTGGAATCACCACGTAAAGCTAAGGAGGTTCGGCGCCTGACGGGTAAGCTCACAACTCCATTCTGAGCCCGAAGGGACAACTCTCCCGAGCGCCGCTCCTTCAGAGCCCGAAGGAGGGGGAGGATCTAGATTTATATATCGTGATAGGGGCGGAGGCCGTAAGCTCTGTTTTGGTCAGAGAAGAAGAGAAGAAGCAGCTACCCATCTACTATGTTAGTAGAATCTTAAAGAAGGCTGAACTCTGTTACCCCATCCTGGAGAAGTTGGCCTTCTCCTTGATTATCTTGGCCAGGAAGCTTAGGTCGTACTTTCAGGCCCATTCGGTCATGGTAGTGACAGATTACCCCCTATGTAAGATTTTTGAAGGGGTGGAGCACTCGGGGAGGTTGGCCAGGTGGTCCATTGAGCTGAGTGAGTTTGATATCACTTTTGTGTCACGGCTCTCCATCAAGGCGCAAGTGGTCAACGATTTATTGGTCGACTACATCGTCGAGGTAGAAGGTGAGAAGCCACCACCGCGGGATGCTTGGTAGATGTTGATTGACGGAGCCTCATGGAAGCATTCTCTAGGGGAGGTAATGTCAGTAATCCCTCAGGGGGTCACCATAGAACAAATTGTAGTCTTGCATTTACATATCACCAACAATCATGCAGAGTATGTGGCCTTCATTGCAGGGCTACGACTGGCCAAAGATCTCGGGGTACATGACGTGGAAGTGTTCATGGACTCGTTGGTAGTGGTGTCGCAGATCGGGGGTGAGTATGAGGCAAGGGAGCCTACCCTCGTGAAATACTTGTCCAAGGTAAGGGTGATTGCCGACGGGTTCCAGACATTCTCAATCCAGCATGTCCTCAGGGAGGAGAGTACAGTAGCCGATCGGTTGGGAAATTTGGACCCGGGGTGGAGGAACTTTGACCGAGCTGTTCTACCCCGCGATCGAGGAGGGGGAGTTGATGGAAGTGGATCGGTGGCCCTCATGGGTGGATCCCTTTGTGACTTTCTTAACTACCGGAAAACTTCTTGAAGGGACTAGGAATGCGAAGGGTTTCATGCATAAATCAACACATTAATTAATGCATGAAGGAGGGCTACATCGGAAGATGTTGTCAGGGCTCCTGGCACAATGCGTGGTAGAAGATGAGATCACGTGGATCCTAGAGTAAATACACTCTAGCAAATATGACAGTCACTTAGGAGGCAGAACTTTGGAGGAAAGGGTGGTGAGGCAGGGGGACTTCTGGCCGTCCCTGAGGAAGGATACAACGGAGTTTGCAAGGAGGTGCAAAAAGTGTCAGCTATTTCCCCCCTCCAACTCTTGTCTGCCCAAAGGATTCGAAGCATCACGTCGTCATGGTTTTCGTAATCTGGGGGATGGATTTGGTTGGGCCTTTTCCCCCGGAGAGCGGGCAGAGAATGTTCCTTCTAATCATTATTGATAACTTCTCAAAGTGGTTGGAGGTCAAGGAGTTGGCCAAAGTGACCTCCTAAGTCTTCAGAAATTTTGTATGGGGGGAGATCATCTACCGAAATGGATTACCTTAAGCCATTATCACAGATAATGGACCCTAGTTTACCAGCAAAGAATTCATCAGTTTCTGCACCCAGTTGGGGATTGACCTTAGGATTGCCTCCATCCACCACCCAAGGAGCAAGGGCCAAGTGAAGGCGGCAAACAAAATTATCGTGAACCTGCTTAGTAAGAAGGTATAGAACTTGAGGGGGAGTTGGGTAGAGCAACTCCCCTCGATGTTGTGGGATCTGTGGACAACCCCCAACACGGCCACCGGAGAGACCACCTTCAAACTTTCTCATGGAAGTGAGGCAGTCTTGCCCGTGGAGTTTGAGGTCTGGTCGCCGCGAGTTGTGGCTGCGAATAGAGGAGATGAGAAATGGAGGGAAGATAATGAAGGGGAGATGCGACTCTCGCTGAACATGGTAGAGGAACTTCGCGACGTGGCTGCCGTCAGGCAAGAAGAGATTAAGCGGAGGATAGCCAACTACTTCAATAAATATGTCAGGATCAAGTAGTTCAAAGAAGGAGATCCGGTCTTGAAGAAGGTCGACACCGCTGGAAGGTCGGCAGCCATTGGGAAGCTCAACCCTAATTGAGAGGGTCCCTACATAGTTGAAAAGGCCCTGGGGTCGGGAGGATACCATCTCCACGATGTGGAAGGGGTGACCATGGGACACACTTAAAGTGGCGATGAACTGAAGTTTTATACCCTTAGTTGGGGTAAGATTGTACATCCTATTATAATGAATTCATTGAATTATTTCAGGTTTCTTTCTCTAGACGTTTGCGTAAAGTTTGTGGTTTGAACGACCCCTAGTAGATCCCGTTGACCAGGCTCCCATCAGCAGGCAGGGCTGGAAGGCGCACTCGACCCCAAGTAGACCCCCTGATCAGGCTCTCACTAGCTGACATGGCCGTAGGTTCGCTTAAGGGGTAAGGAAAAAAGTTTGTGGTTTGAACGACCCTGAGTAGATCCCGCTGACCAGTCTCCCATAAGCTGAAAGGGCTGGAAGATGCACTCGGCCCAGAGTAGACCGGCTGACCAGGCTCTCACTAGCTGACTGGGTCGTAGGCTCGCTTGGGGGTAAGGAAAAAAGTTTGTGGTTTGAATGACCCCAAGTAGATCCCTCTGACCAGGCTCCTATATGCTGGCAGGGCTGGAAGGCGCACTAGGTCCCGAGTAGACCCGCTGACCAGGCTCTCACTAGCTAGCAGGGCCGTAGGCTCGCTTGGGCGGTAAGGAAAAAATGTTTGTGGTTTGAACGACCCCAAGTAGATCTCGCTGACCAAACTCCCATCAGCTGGCAAGGCTGGAAGGCACACTCGACCCTGAGTAGACCCGCTTACTTGGCTCTCACTAGCTGACAGGGCTATAGGCTCGCTTGGAGGGTAAAGAAAAATGTTTGTGGTTTGAATGACCCCGAGTAGATCCCGCTGACCAGGCTCTCATCTGCTGGCAGGAATGGAAGGCGCACTCGGCCCCAAGTGGACCCACTAACCCAAATCTCACTAGCTGGTAGGGTCGTAGACTCGTTTGGGGGTGGGGTGGGGAGGGGGGGGGGGTAAGGAAAAAGGTTTGTGGTTTGAACGGCCCCGAGTAGATCCCGCCGACCAGGCTCCCATCAGCTGGCAAGACTGGAAGGCGCACTCGGCCCCGAGCAGACCCGCTGACCAGGCTCTTACTAGCTAGCAGAGCCGTAGGCTCGCTTGGGGGGGGGGGGGGGGTAAGGAAAAAAGTTTATGGTTTGAACGACCCCGAGTAAATCCCACTGACCAGGCTCCCATAATCTGGCAGGGCTGGAAGGCGCACTCGGCCATGAGTAGACCCGCTGACCAGGCTCCCACTAGCTGGCGGGGCCGTATGCTCGCTTGGGGGGTAAGGAAAAATTTTGTGGTTTTATCAATCTGAGTAGATCCCGCTAACCAGGCTCCCATCAGCTAACAGGGCTCGAAAGAGCACTCGGCCCTGAGTAGACCCGCTGACCAGGCTCTCACTAGCTGACAGGGCCGTAGGCTCGCTTGGGGGGTAAGGAAAAATGTTTGTGGTTTGAATGACCCCGAGTAGATCTCGCTGACCAGGCTCCCATAAGCTGGCACTGCGAGAAGGCGCACTCGGCCCCGAGTAGACCCGCTGACGAGATGGAGACCCAGTTAGCCTCTGGGTCCCACTGAAGAAGGTGTTGGCCCTCTTCATCCTGGTGCATCCCTCCAAGGACGAAATTCTGATGCCCTTTCGACACTGGTTTCACGGGAGTATTCTTTGAGGCAGCGACAACATCTATTTTATCCGCGGTAGGAGGGGATTTGTTGAGGGTTTCGGCGACAGATTTGCCCTTGTCCGCCGCGGATGGTTTTGACTTCTTGGAAGTTGCCAAAGGATGAGCTTTAGGCTTCCGCTTCCGGGCACTCGGCTGGGAGGAAGATCCCGGCTCGTTCCGGCAGGCGAGGGCTGCGGACTTGGCGAGAGATAGGATGGCGGCGGAACCCCTAATCTCGTCAAAAGGTTAGTTGAGGGGGATCTCCCGCTCACCTGTGAAGTCATAAAAGTAAGTCTTATAGTTCGAAGCGAGAGATTAAAGGGATAAGGCGGAATGGTACCTTCACCGATGGGAACCGGTGGAAGAGAGTCGAGATCTCGCCGCAAGAACTTGACGTCGAAGTTCTTGGTCCAAAAAAAGGTGACGATGGCAGTCTCGCATCCACCAAGTGCCGGTGGATTGTAAGTCGCCTCATCATACTGGATCGGCGAGAGGGAAACGTTGCCGAAGTCCCCGGATACAAAAATGAATTTCTCATGCCAATTATGATTCTTGTTGGCGAGACCGCTGGTCTTGATTGATTGCCCCGAGAAGAAGACGATTCCACTTTTGGCCCGGAAGTTGAATAGCTTCCGGAAGATGGAGAGATTGAACTCAATCCTTTCAACACGCATATAGCAGGCGAAGGCCACTAGAAGCGCAACAGAGTTAGGATTGAGTTAGGCCGGGACCACCCCATTGTACTAGAGGGCCTGACGCACTTCCGGTAAGAGGGGGAGGCGGAGCCCTACCTCAAAGTGCTCCAGCGGGATAGCAAGCTCCCCTTCCGTCAAGAAGTTGACCCTGTCTTCACTCCCGGGGTTTGCTCGCGACGAACTCAGGAGGAACAAAGTTCGCGACTACGAAAGCATACTCCACCTCGGTTAAACGGTAGGGGAGAAGTCGTGCTCGATGAAGTTCCGCGCACACATGGTGCGGCCCTTGGTCTCGCCTGACATTTTGTAATTAGGCGGAAAGGAGATAAAAAAAATCGTGGGCAAGAGGCTTGAGGTTGCAGAAGTGGGGAGAGCGAGGACGAAGGAAGAAAACGAGGGTTCAGAAACAAATGGAAGTAAATGTGGTTCGTAAGTCAACCTATTGATAGAAAATACTGTAATCATGAGATTTTTCCTAACGGCGAAAGTGCGGAGAGCAACTTTGGTATTTCAACGCTTCGTATCCATCCCCACCCCGCCGATGCTTCCTATACCTACAGATGGCGAGAGCCTCCAGGAGGGATCCCGGGCAAGAGCAAAGTAGCGACAAATATAAAAAATAAATATAGCACGAGAGCTAGACATCCGACAAGATAGTAAGAATGGCGTGACAAAATAAAAGGTAGGATACAATAGGCTTCTCGCTGGGAGAGAGCCAAAAAAATATGTATATGTTCATTACATAAGTGCGAAAGGGGTACATTGTGAGAAGTGTAGGCCGGGAGGTTGGGGTAAGAAGGGGCAAGAGCCAGTGGGGCACAGTATTGCTCCCACCGCCAGCGACCCTGACCTCGCCATGTATGCATTGATTTGTAAAGATTTTTTATTGTACAAGATTCTTGCTCCTCTATTGGCATTTGGTTTGCTTGAGCTCAGATAGGTTGAGTGTTCCTGCGTGTTAGAAAGTAGCGAAAAGAAGCGAAAAGTAGAGAACAAGCGGATAAGCTTTTGAATAATTGAAACTTTATTATCCAAAAAATGTATCTATTACAATGGTATGCCCTCCTTTATATAGAATGGAGGAGAGATGAGAGAATACAAATAAGAGATGTGGGACTAAAATTTACAGGACTAAACGGACTATACAAAACAAACCGCACAAGCCGCGCGGTTAGATAGCAGGGCTAACCGCACGGCTACCACCAGAGAGGAAGAGAGACCGCCAGAGTAGACCGCCAGACCGCCCGGCCTCCAAGCCGGCTGAGACAAACCGCCAGACCGCGCGGTCTTCAACCCGCCAGGACAAACCGCCAGACCGCCCGGTCACCAACTTCAACACTCCCCCTCAAGCTGGAGCATATATATCGATCATGCCCAGCTTGTCGCAGATGTGGAAAAAGGAAGCGGACACCGGCTTGGTGAAGACATCTGCCAACTCGTTGTCGGAAGTAACAAATGGAGTGCAATCAGAGCACACGGTCATTTCCTCCTGATTCTGTGCGCTCTCTGTTGTTCGCGGCTTGTTTTCCGCGTTCTGCGACTTGTTCGCGGCTTGCCTTCTCTTCTGTCCGCGCGGCTTGCGTCTATCCGCGCGGCTTGTTTCTGTCCGCTGCTCTGTTCGCGCGGCTTGCTTCTTGTTCTCTTCTCCTGGTGCCTTTTCGCAGCGACCTGTTTCCTTGTCGTCGCGCTCCTTGCTCTTTCTTGCCTCTCATAGTCTTTGCGGCTTGTGTCTACCCGCTGCGGACTTCTTCTCCCTGTCCGCTTCTGCTTTCCCCATCTCCGCTTGCCCCTATACTCGCGGTTTGCTGCTGTGATCTGCCTGACCGTGCGGGTTGTTCCTTTCTCACCCCCATCTTGGTCGCGGTCACCTGCCCTTCTCCTCTCTTCTGTTCGCTCGGCCTTTTTAGTCCGCGCGACCTCTTCCCCGCTGTGCCTTTGACCTCTTGCTAGCCGCTGCTGTTCGCGCTACTTGTTATTCCCCTCTACCCGTTCCTGCTTGCTAGTCGCGCCGGCCTCATCTTTTGCCGTGCGACCTGTTCTCCTCTGTTCGCCCGACTTTTTCAAGCCGTGCGACTTCTTTCCCTCTGCTTTGCTCTGCTTCTTGGTAGCGGCCTTCCTAGCCGCCCGACCTGTTGCTGTTCGCCCGGCTTGGTGCTCTTTTCTCTTCTTGCGGCTTGTTCTTATCATCGCGGCCTGCTCCTCTCTTGCCTCCATGGCTTTTCCCTCCTCAGGCCTGTCCGCCTCCGTGGTCACCTCTTCTGGTAGTGCTCATGTTGTTACTCACGGCAGATGGCTCATCGACTCTGGTGCAACCAATCATATGACCGGCAATCCTCAATATTTCTCTCTTCTTGACACACATGCTCAGTTGCCCCCGGTCATTATTGCTGATGGATCTCCCTCCCCGGTCCATGGGACGGGCATGGTTCAAGTCACTCCCTCTCTCAACCTGGCTCTGATACCATGTTAGAAAGTAGCGAAAAGAAGCGAAAAGTAGAGAACAAGCGGATAAGCTTTTGAATAATTGAAACTTTATTATCCAAAAATGTATCTATTACAATGGTATGCCCTCCTTTATATAGAATGGAGGAGAGATGAGAGAATACAAATAAGAGATGTGGGACTAAATTTACAGGACTAAACGGACTATACAAAACAAACCGCACAAGCCGCGCGGTTAGATAGCAGGGCTAACCGCACGGCTACCACCAGAGAGGAAGAGAGACCGCCAGAGTAGACCGCCAGACCGCCCGGCCTCCAAGCCGGCTGAGACAAACCGCCAGACCGCGCGGTCTTCAACCCGCCAGGACAAACCGCCAGACCGCCCGGTCACCAACTTCAACACTGCGTCTGGTGTCCCGTTTTCTGCTTAGCACAATTTTTTACAACAAGTACTCATTAGATAATTATTTTTGTTCATGTGGTAAATGGAGACTAAGTGGACTACCTTGTCTTCATGTTATAAGTTGCATGAACTACTTAAAGCTAGATATATCTAAATATGTGCATGATTGCTTTAAAAAATCTACATATATATTATGCTATAGTCATAGTATATTGCTTACAAATGTACAAAATCTTTGGTTGACTACATCAACGACACAAATTCTACCACTGATTCGACGAAGAGCTCCAGTCAGACCAAAAAAGACTATGATTATGGATGTCAACGAAGAGAGAAATCCCTCAATAATGAGTAGACTACATAATAGTATTACATGTTTGAAATGTGAAGTCAAAGGACACAACAAAAGAAATTGCAAGCCAACATGAGGAATATAAATTGGTATAATTATTCTTCCTATTATTTATTTCTCATAAACATTGGATAAAGTCTGATCTTAAATGTTTATTTTTAGGTAAGAGTTCATGCAAGTTGGAGCAATTGGAGTACAAGCAGAATTTTGTTTTTGTACTGGTGTTTCATTTTTTGTGCAAGTTGCAGCAGTTGGAGCAATTGGAGTTCATGCAAGCTATGGAATTGATTAGTAGTAATTCATAGTTACTGGTGTTTCATTTTTGTACTAAATGTTATAGAACATGTGGCGTTATTTACTTCTGGCATGATTAAAAAAAATGAACATTTACAAAATGATGTTAGTCATATTATAACTTCTTGCGTTATTTAAAATGATTGCAGTTAATGACATTTAAAATGATTGCATGATGTGGTTTCATTAGTTAAAATGATTTACTTCTGGCATGTGGCGTTATTTAAAAATTTAACATTTACAAAGTAATATTATTTGATGTTTTTTTAAAATTTTAAAATCAAATGAGGCTATTTTGTTAAATTTTAAGTGTATGATCATCAATTAAGTTGCTTTTCGTTAGTATTTTCCATTAACTAGGATTGATTTTGTAAGACCCCCCCCCCCCCCCCCCCCACGAAGGAGGTTACCCGGTCTTATGCCCAGAACCGCCGTCTTACGGTGACACTTAGCACACATGGGCTAGTCGACACCGCAGGACGCTGATCCTGCCGGCTAGTATGATCATTCAACCTATCGGCCAATCGAGAAGAGATATAAGCAATTATATATCAAGTGCACATCACAGCATCATCATAATATAAATAAAATGAGAAATACAATAGTCCACAGTGAGTACAAAATGAAAGAGAAAATGGCGTATGCCCTGTACATAGTAATCAAATCTCTTTCTCACAAAATCTAACTATGCGGAAGCTAATCTATCATCAGTACACGCGTCATCACCTGATGCCGGACTGCAGTAGTAGTAGTAGGTAGTGCTAGCTCCTCATGTCCTGCCACCTCATCCTGCTGGTCGTGCTGGTACTCTATCTCCTTGAGCTCCTAAAATGATACGATCACAACCGGCCGTTAGTCATAAAGACTAAACCATTTTGTACTCGCCTCACCCCCGCGACTCCTTGGTACTAAGCGGGAGGATGAAACGGGGGACAACAAGTGGTACAAAAGTATAGCAGGTGATAGTGGATCTAATCTATCATGGTTATATAATAACAGTATATCTTTACTCTAGAAGTTCTATTTAGTATGAGCACAACAAGTAAGAACAACACTGAAAAGAAGTGCGGTAAGTAAAGTAAAGAACTACTACTAAGCTATCATCAAAAAAGTACCTTAACTTATATGAATGTCCATACAACCTTATAAGTTAAGGTTTCACAAATGTAACTTATCATACAAAAGAGCTCATACTAATTTGTATGATAAGGATCTATGATGCGTATGTCCTAAGTATGTATGTATGATATGGTTTGCATGCAGGTTATGATTCATACAAGTGCAACTCGCCCACACGACTCTATGCGCACAGACCTTTAGTTCCCTCTTTTTGGAGTTAGCTTAACTCTCAGGTACTACCGTTGTGGCTACGACAATAGTGGAGCGGGCGTCTTCACTCCTAGGAGGGTATACACACTACCAGTCCTAGACCTTCCGTACGCCTCTGAAGAACACACTAGAGTCACCACGTACTAAACCACTAGCTAAACTACCAGACTTTTAGGTCGGGTGTACATTTTTGGGGATTGTCCTCCAGACCGTAGTATCAACAACCTACTGGCCCCTCAAACCCTCACACCTCACCCGAGGCACAGTACTACAATCGGTGTGACGATTGTCCCAGTACCCCATGACCCGCCACTAATATGTTTTATGCACATGCAATTTATTTCCAACTCGAGCATCCAGCTCACAGGACAAAACCCATCCTGTATCCAAACATCCGATCCTCTAGCTTGCAGGACAAAAACTCATACTGTATCCCAACATCCGAGCCTTCTGCTCGCAGGACAAAAAGCAGTCCTGTATCCAAACATCCGAGCCTTCCGCTCGCAAGACAAAACCCGTCATGTATCCTCCAACCCTATACAGGTGAGATTGTCGCATCGTTATCTTAACCTATTAGACTACTCTTGTCTAATGCTTATTAGGCATAGTAACTTATGGTTAGTCCTTGGACTGCCCAAGGTATACCCGGTAAAGGGCTCTCGGGGGGCACTAAGAACTATGATGGGCTGAAGCCCAAAGCTCCCTTTCTCAAGGACACTTACTTTTATTAGTGTTTACCCATTATTAATACCCAACTCTCAATGTTACTCTTGAGTGAACCTAATGACTTAAGGTATTATTGGGAGAACGACGGTCTTCTACCGGTCTACATTCTAATTACTTTCCCAGGACTTTATGTCACGATCCGTATTTTCTCCATATTCAAAAATACGTCAGAGTAGAGAAAATACGCGTTGTGATGCCACGCCATGCCGGGGACAATTGCAGACGCTCAGGCAACCCGTCCTCACATTTACTTCATGTAAAAGATTTATGAAATTAAATTAAAAATAGTGTATATAAGTTATTAGTGGTACTGACCGTGTCCCTCGGTCGGGTGGACCACTAGTCCATAGGTGAGAAAATATATAAGTTTTACGCTGCGGAAAATGCTGAGTTGATTCTTTTGATAACCTATATGAGGGTGAAGGTCTAGTATCTTAAGATGATGATGTGACTTCTACATTTAATATATATAGAGACTCTTATAGCGCTTAAAATAGTAGATTTGATAGTTAAAAACATGTCATGCCGATAATCTAGAATGCAGTTTTGTATATTGTAAAATAACTAAATGCATCCTAACATAAATCCTTCCCAGAGAGCAAGTACAAACATGTAAAAAAGTAACAGCAGTAAAGGTAGCAAGTGGTCTATCACGGAAAAGTCAAAGACTATGGGCATCAACAACTGACACGAACCCATTGTAAAATCAGGCAAGTCTAACAAAGTCAACTACCTCAAGCTCAGAGGTGGAAGCAAACGGCCGCAACAACCAGCAGCACCAGAAGCACAACACGGTCAGCTAAACCTGCTACAGCTCTGATCCTGAGGCATTCAAAAGAAGAACACCTCAGAAGCAAGATACAAATGATGCAAAGAGTAAAGGTAAACTACACAAACCTCAAAGTGAAGGAAATTGTAAAGCAACTGCAATAAAAGGGTGAGCAGCTGAGTAAAAGTAAGCAACAGTAAAACTAGCCGAGCAAGAATGGCTAATCACATCATCAGGACAGAACAAAGCACCAACATCAGAAGTTCAAACTTTCATCTTTCATTAATATTCATGTTATTCATCAATAAAAAAATGAGACTGATCAGCTCAACAATAAAGAGTACTGTGCCGAGGAAAAAGGTCCACAACGCGCACAAACCTAGCCAACAGGCACCATAATGAGGGAGAAACCCCAACGCGCACAGACCAAGCTAAGGTTATGTGCCGGGGATGACCGTCCACAACGCGCACAGACTCAAGCATAAGGCACTATGCCGAGGGAGAAACCCCAACGCGCACAGTCCATTTGTGTTTCTCTTGTTACATAATTATACAAGCAGAGTTCCTTTTATTCATCACAGACTCAAGGTTAACCAGCAAAGTGGACTGCATAAGAGCATTTCAAGGGTCAAACAAAGTGTAGTATAAACAATACCATGAGACGCACAAAGCATCACAACGATTTACATGACTCGATATGTAAGGTGGCAAGGTAACCAAATTTGATTACCAAATCTACAGGACGAGAATTAGGGGTAAAGGTTCAATGATTTGACGAGAAATTTATAGACGAGTTCTAATGAATTTTATAAATAAGTTTCAACAAAATAATAACATGACAACCCAATGAAAATCTGGCAAAATAAAGATGGAGGGAGCAAGAGAGAGGGCAAAAACACCACTTGCCTCGGTTTTACCGGAAAAATCCTCTGAATCACCCCACGTCACAGATCAGGGCAAAAGAAGACGGGAGGATTCGAAATCTGAACAAAAATGGCCGAAATAGAGCTTATGGCCGAGAAACCATAACGAGAAAACTCAAGAAATGGGAAAAAAGTACCACGATGGCGTAGCTCTCGACGAGAGCTTTTTAGATCTACGATCGGTTGGAAATTTCGAGCGCCGGAAGATTCACGACTTAGAGTCTTGCCGTCACTTTCTCTGGTTCGGCCAAGAGAAGAAAAAGTTTTTTCTGTTTGTTTTTATAACTATCATAAGTATAAGATTATATATATATAAATAATTTTTTGTCTAAAACGGACGATCTACGAGCGAGCGCGCGGAAGACGAAATAGAGTTTTAGGATGGCTTCAAATCGAAGAGTTCCCAACATGAAAGTTGTAGATCTCGTCGAGACGAACAAATTTCATGTTAACCATTTTTCTAGACGACATCATTTTGACTCTCAAAATGGCACTCAAATGTAAACTACAACGGACAACGCGAGAAAGGCTACAGATCACTCGAGTAGGTGAGAACATGACTCGAGTAGGTAAGAACATGACTCGAGTAAGTAAGAACATGACTCGAGTAGCATTGACCAAGTTTCATAATTTTTCAGCAAGAATTAATCTCTGAATAAATTAATTATCAAAAATCTCCATATTATGGACTTGTGAAGAAAGTACTGTAATAAACCCTATAAAAATTATGAATAAATTCATACAAGCATATTTTGGCCTGAAATCATCAGTACGTAAGTCTCATGATTTTTCAACAGATATATCATCTATAAATAATTTTATACCACCAAAGCCTCTTTTTGAAACTAGTGAAGGAAGTACTAAATATCATTAATTAAAAATTGTAACAAAATTCAGGGATATTTACTTAGACCTAGATCATCTACTGACCAAGTTTCATCAGTTTCAAATGAACAGAATAATAAAATTAGTTAAAACACCATTTTGGACCTATTGATATTTAACAAATAAAGTACTAGAAATATAATTCATAAAATTCTAGTAAACTTACTAGGGGTTCTAGATGGTCTAAAACTTACTCTACCCAAGTTTCACAACCTTTAAATAAGATTTAGTGGCTGAATTTACAAAATTGTGCTTCTACCCTAAAACTAGGGTTAGGGTGTTGAGGTATCTACCTTCCTCCAAGTCCTCTAAGATTCCTTCCAGATAACTTAGGTTACACTACCCTCAATTCTACTGAGTTTTCAAGGTCATACAAAGGCATTAGCACCCATGTCCTTCACAACCCCCAAAAGTCCTTCCTTAGGGTTTGAGGTTGAACCCTAGGGTAAATCAAGCCTAAATCACCCCATTTTCCTTAAGAGGGTGACATTGGCCATACTAAGTCAGTGTCCTAAACCTCAGCCTCTGTTGAGGGGAGGTGGTCACCCTAAGCCCATGGTGCACTTTTAATCAAAAACACCTCCTTAAGGCCAAACTAGGGTTTGGTGATTCCCTAACCAAAACCAATTCAAATGAGTTGAAATTTTTTATAGAGCTAGGTATTGATGCAAGAGACCACTCACCAAAATTTGGGAGGGTTTGGAGGTACTTAGACCACTTAATTAAAATACACTAGCATTATTAAATAAAAGTAAAAAATTTAGGAAAAGTGTCTCCAAAAAATCCCAATTTTGGCCAGACCCTAGGTATAGGTAAGACTGATCCCCTATCCAAATTTCAGCCCCTCTGGACAAGGGATGAAGGGTGGGCATCCATTTGAATCTCAGGACAGCCTTAGGTATAGGTCCCACGAAAATGGGTGCCCTGGTCCAACCAGAGGGACACATTGGTCCAAATCAATTTTGGATTAAAGTAGACCCATAGGGCTACAACTTTCATATTGAAAGTTTTCCCACCAGGTGGCCCTAACTATTTTTAAATTTTAAAACCAATAAATATAAAATCTGTGACAGAAATTGAAATAATCATGAAATTAAATCCTATAGTTTAATATTTGATGAAGCACGAATCTTGGCGCAAATGAACGGGATCCGTTCATCTCCTTCCTTGAGTCGACGACCATGATTTGTTCTTCCTGGGCCGACTTCAAGCGGCTGCCGCCGGCCACCCAGCCCCTTCCCCGGCCGGCCACCGCCACCACCACCTCCGTTGAGGTGGTGGCTATCGCCAGGCGGCGGCACAGCCGCCGGAGATGCGGATTCTGGCGGTTCCACCAATCAATTTTTCGGCCGAAATCCATGAAAACCAGGATTTGTATCGGGCTCAATTGAGCCCGAACCTTGCACCTAATGAATTCTACGATCTACCCATGAGTTAAGGAGAGGAGGACGACCTTGCTGGTGGTCTGGAGTCGAGTCGATCTTCGGGTTGCCATGGTGGTGGTGCCGCCGGCCGGATTTCTGCAACAGTGCAGTCAAGTGGCTCGAAATCCTCAGGTAAATGGTGTGAAGGGCTCCTCTCATGTCACTGATGGTGTTTAAAACATCAGTTGGGGGAGGGGAGAGGCCAAACATCAATGGTCATTAATGTCCATTGAAAGCTTGGCTCGGCCAAGGTGGTGGGGAGGTGAATCTAGCTTGGGGTGGCCAAGAAACTGCTGGAAACTCCTCCCCTTCTCCATGGGAGTTGAATTCAACCATCAAAGATGGCTCTTGGCCTCCGTAGGCCATGAATGGCTTCTTCCTCCCTCTTTCTCTCTCCTCCATTAAAGGGCAAATGGATCTTTCTCTCTCCTAGTCATCATGAACGAATTTGTTCATATCCCTAGCCTATTGGCAGCCCATAACATCATTATTATTAATTAGAATGAAGCTAGCCCAAGTGGGGGTGGGGGGGAAATGGCTTGAGCTTGGGTTAGCCCATTTGGGTTAATTTGACTTAACCCTAAGGTAGAGTTGACCATGGTCAACATGACCATTTGGGTTGACCCCAATGGATCCTTGGTGACTCATTGGCCTCCCCTAAGGTCTATGTAGGGTTGGGTAGGGCTGACTTGGCAACTTGGAGGTCACTTGACCCTTGGTAAGGTCACTTTGACCACTTTAGGGCTAGAGTTGACTTGGGTCAACATGACCATTAGGGTTGACCCCAATGAGTCCTTGGTGACTCATTGGCCTCCCCTAAGGTCTAGGAAGGGTTATGTAGGGTTACCTTACACTTTGGAGGTCACCTACCCTTAGTAAGGGCACTTTGACCAGATTAGGTGCTTGAGTTGACTTGGGTCAACTTGGCCTCTAGGGCTGACCCCAATGTGTCCTTAGTGACCCATTGACCTCACTTTAGGGTTAGGAGGGCATAGGTGGGGTCCACTTGGCTAGGGGAAGGTCAATTGATCCTATGTAGGCTAGTTTGACCCATTTAGGGTTAGGGTTGACTTGGGTCAACTTAGTCTCTTTGATTGGCCCCAATGGGTCCTTGTGGCTCTAATGGGCCTCCCAAAATGTTTGGGGGTGTTGTTGTAGGGTCTTGGGGTCATGGTGAAGCCCTAAGGTCAAACCCTAGGTTTGGTGATGAGGTTGTGCCATAGGCAGACCATGGTGATCCTCACCTTGGCCTCCTATCTCTTGGCCCATTTTTGGCTTTCTAGGGTTTTGTCAAAACCTAGTCATGGCCAAAAACACTCTTAGGGGTCTAGTTGGAAATGAGATGTTACAAAAGATACACGAGAGGAGGAAGGTTTACTCGAGTACAAATCTCCATGAACAGTAAAGATACACGAGAGGAGAAAGGTTTACTCGAGTACAATTTGCATAAAAAACAATTTTTTTGCAAATCTAACCTTATGATTAAACTATACAAATGAATAATATTTTTCATTTTTGAATAGTACTTTAATATTAAAATATTCATATTTATATATTTTTGAACAAGGAAACTACGAGATCAAAACGGAGGTCCAAACACGCGCCGAAGTAATCGAAACTCACGCCGTAGGCGAACACAGACGTTACGAACACAACGGCGAAGTCAAAATCAAAATCTGATGAGCCGTTCTTGAGATATAAATCCTCAAAGTATACGACGAACATAAATTCTACAAAACTTCGGAAATTCGCCGAGGCTCGAAAATCGCTCGGATTACGACGAAACTTGACGAGCATGTCAAAAATTAATCAATTAAATTTTTCAATGTGAAATCTTCCATTTTCGGCAAGAATTCACGAATTTGGAAGACTCGGTCGAAAAGACGCGAAAACACACTAACGGTGACGCGCCGTCAACTCCACGTTAATGTAATGCCCCATACGTCATTATGACGTCAACAAGAGGATTAAATGATTGCCGGAAAAATCAGGGGCGTTACAGTCACCTCTCCAAAAAGAAAGTTTCGTCCCGAAACTTGGAACACGAAACGAAACAAAAGAGTAGAGGAAGTGACATGACAAAAGAATTCATTAAACAAGAATACTAACCGGGGAAGACTAGGAGAACAACTGAGGATGAGATTCTCTCATTGCGGATTCCAATTCCCAAGTTGCACCTCTAGCATCCTGATTTCGCCAGAGAACCTTAACCATCAGAATTGTTTTCTTTCTTAGCACACGATCTTGCGTCTCCAGAATACAGACATGCTCTTCGACATACGAGAGATTAGGCTGCAACTGGGGCACTGATTCAAGGACATGCCGATCACTACGGGCACACTTTCGCAACTGGCTCACGTGAAACACGTCGTGAACACCAGGGAAAGAATCAGGTAATTCCAGTCTATAGGCAGAAACTCCAATGCGCTCCAGAATCTGAAAAGGTCCCACATACCTGGGATCTAGCTTATGGTTCCTTCCAAATATTTTAACACATGGCATCGGAGAGACCTTCAGAAATACCATGTCCCCAACTGTAAAATTTAAATCAACTCTGCGCTGATTAGCATACTTTTCATATCGCTCCTGAGCCAACCTCAGCTTTTCACGAATATGCATTACTGAAGTACTCATATCCTCCAGCGCTTCCGGTCCGAGCAACAGCTTCTCACCAACTTCTGCCCAAAATTGTAACACCCCCTATCCGTCGCATAGCATATAGCAGTAGGTCCGGCCGGGGCCCGACGCCATATACCACAGACAGACCGGGTGGTTACTTATGGAAACCATCCAACCAATCTCAACGTCCTACACAGAGCATTCTAGCGGAAACAGTTTATATAAGTTGTAAACAAGAACCCAGCATAGGAGCATGAATGTCCACTAATACAATAATTAGGAATGTATACAAAATACCCAAAATCAGCCTTAAGGCCTTACAAAGTGTTTCACTTGAAAATTACATGTTTTACAAACCACGGCACGCAGGCCGGTCACACATGAATAAAGCAGTAAACACTTCTACTTGGGCCTTCGAGGGCCAGCTTCGCAAAAAGGGCTTTAGCCCGCTATTGACCGCTTGGTCCAGCTGCACCTGCAAGCAACAACAATCCACCGCACGGTGGCAAAATAAGATAACGGTCAGCAATGCTGACCAAATTATAACGATCCCGCCCCCAACTCGGGGCGGCGATGCTCCTTCCCTGCATTTCCTTAGCATAAGCAAGTAATAGAAAACCATAGTCACAACATCACAGACGGTGGCTCGAAAGGCCACACGCCCCGTGCACTCAGGGCACATTCTCGGTGAACCGGTCGATGTTACGTCAATTAAAGCCATTAACATTCCGGACTCACCGCCGCCATTAAGACGGCCAAACCTATGAGCAATTTGTCTTCATGGTATTGGTCACGTCAATTTAAGCCATTGACCACCGAAGACCCCCATTTATGCCAACGGCGAGTCCCATGTAACCTTAGGTCGCTCTAACCGGACGACATAAAGCGGGTACGGCTCCATCTAACCCGTGCTCACTTCGCAACGACAATTTAAGCCATTTGCGCGGGTCAAACTTTCACCGAGTCCCATTCTACCGCAAGTCACATAACTCAGTTATGTTCGAGTTGGCTCTCAGGCCTCCAAGTTGGCAAGATCTCGTATCCGCCCAGTTTTCCGGGTGCACCTTTGGGTTAGTCCCCAAGGCTCCCTGCTGCAATCTACCGCGTAGAAAACCCGAAAACAACCAATAGCACGGAGTCTTCTCCGGCCTTATGCAATGCAACATCACCGATCCGGACTAACATGTCCGGGTAGGCTTCAACCAAAATGCCTATGTCCGTTCTCGCATACGGACTCTAAACAACGGGGACTTTACATATCTACCCGAAGGAACGCCTCCAACTCTTCGCAAACTCGCGAGAGCGGGCTTCCTATGCTAAGAAAGATGCTAAGAAAGAGAGCTTTTAGTGCTCAAGATGAGGATCGTTACCCTTGCGTTCCTCTTTGGCGCCATCGAAAAGTAATCGGATAGAAATCACTGCACTTGCGTTGCCTCCGTGGATCCGGAGTCGGCTTGCGATTCGGAGCTCCGAAGCTCCTACAATGGCGGATCTAGCTCCTCTTCCTCCAATGGCTTTCCTCTTTCTCCAAGGGTTTGGAGAGATGATAAAGGGTGAAAAGTGTGGATTTTTCTAAGTCAAACCCGAGTATATACTCTCAGGAACCATCCCCAGCCGTCGGATCTCAACCTAAGAAAACGAGCGGCTTTGATTCGGGGCTGAAATGCCCAATCTGGGCCGAACACGGCCTGGCACACGCCCGTGTCCAGGGCCGTGTGCCGCATTCGCCGTCAAAATCGAATCTTCTGAACACGCACACGGGTATCGAACACGCCCGTGTTCGAGCTGACACGCCCGTGTTCCAGCTGACACGGCCGTGTAGCCGGCCGTGTACCCATGATTTTTCCCCCGTTTCCAACCCGAGCACTGCACGGGTTCTAGGACACGCCCGTGTCCTTGCCCGTGTCACATTGACACGCCTGGGCCCCCAGGCCGTGTACACGGGACATTTCGTCGAGGGGAGAACGACGACTGGATGACACGGCCTTGGACACACCCGTGTCCTAGGCCGTGTGCCTTGTCTCGACGATCGTCGAGCGAATCTCGACGATTTCACCTTGACGATCGTCGACACGGGTCGACACGTCCTGCGACACGCCCGTGTCGCAGGCCGTGTGCCCATTCTCGACGAATCGTCGAGAATAACTCGACGATTTCACGGCTAAGTGTCGACACACGCTTGACACGCCCTGGGACACGCCCGTGTCCCAGGCCGTGTGCCTTCAGCCAGAATCCAAAACTGGCCCAAAACGTCCCCACTTCGCTCCTTTGAGTTTCGGGGCGTTACAACTCTACCCCTCTTAAAAGAATTTCGCCCACGAAATTACATAAAGGGAAAAATATACAAAAAACAACATTTGTACCTGAGCGGAACAACTCCGGATACTCGTCAAGCATAGTCTGCTCCCGCTCCCAGGAGAGCTCCTCACGACCGCAATTGTCCCATCGGACCTTGACCATCCTGATCTCTTTATTGCGTAGCCGCTTGACCTCCGAGTCCTCAACCCGCACGGGCTTGACCTTTGTCGTTAGCCCACTATCCACCGGCACTTGATCGACCGCGATCACTTGCGTAGGCTCTTGCACCGCCTTCCGAAGCACCGAAATGTGGAACACATCGTGTAAACCACTTAGCTCCACCGAAAGCTTCAACCTATAGGCCGCTTCTCCTACTCGCTCCAGAACCTCGAACGGTCCAAGGTACCTCGGGCTTAGCTTTGTCAATCGTCGCACCCGCGAGACACCCTTGAACGGCTTGATCTTTAGGTACACATAATCACCTACAGCGAACTCCACGTTCCTGTGCTTGGCATTATAGTATTTTGCTTGCCGGCCCTGAGCGATAAACAACCTCTCCCGAATCGTACTCACCAAAGAAGTAGCATCCTCCACTTCCGATCACTTATACAACTTTGGCTCACCCGTTTCTTACCAAGACAACGGCGTGCGACATTTCCTACGCCTCAAAGGGCGCCATCTGAATACTCGTTTGGTAGCTGTTATTGTATGCGAACATCACCAAATAAAAGTGGTCTTCCCATTGCTTTCCAAAATCCAAGACACACATGCGGAGAATGTCTTCCATGGTTCTATTAACCCTCTCGGTCTGCCCATCCGTTTGCGGATGGAAGGCTGTGCTAAGCTTCAGCTTTGTTCCCAACATTTGCTGCACCAGCCTCCAATCATTGGACGTGAACCGCCCCTCTCGGTCACTCACGATGCTGCGGGGCACACCATGAAGCCGCACTATATTATCCACATAAAGCTTCGCCAGCTTCTCCACCGGATCGTCCTTCCTATGCGGAATAAAATGCGACACCTTCGTTAATCGATCCACGACCACCCAAATGGCGTCGTTCCCCTTTTGCGACCTTGGCAAACCGTGCACAAAGTCCATAGAGATGTCGTCGAATTTCCACTCCGGAATAGGCAAGGACTTAAGAGATCCTCCCGGCTTTTGGCACTCCGCCTTTACTAAGGCGCAGGTTTGGCACTTCGCTACGTATAGCGCCACATCCTTTTTCAAACCCGGCCACCAAAACAGTTTCTTAACGTCGCGGTACATCTTCGTGCTCCCCGGGTGAATCGAGTACTTGGTATGGTGCGCCTCGTACAACAACTCCACCCGTAAATTGCCCACACTTGGGACGCACAAACGACCGTCTTTCCACAGCAATCCGTCCTCTACAACGAATTGGGAATTTGACCCATCCAAAGCCTCTATCATGAACTGCTTCATATGAGCATCCATATCCAAAGCCTGTCGAATCCGATCAGCCAGGTCATATTGGACTTCAGTCCAATTCAGCACTGCTTCAGCACTAGATTGTCTATCCACACAAACAATCTCCAACGCCTCCAGCTCCTGCACCAACCGCTCATCATGCACTGATAGCCAATTCGCTTGAGCTGGGGCTCGGCGACTCAACGCGTCCGCAACCGCATTCCCTTTGCCAGGCACGTAGTGGATCTTGAATGTATAGTCTCCCATAAACTCCATCCATCTACGCTGTCGTATACTTCGATCCTTCTGATCAATCAGATGCTTCACGCTCTTGTGACCGGCGTAGAGATCCACTTTCACACCGTATACAATTATACCTTCATAGCTTCAAGGCAAAACTCACGGCCATACGCTATTACTTTTCCGTGTTGCGGTAGCACGCAACCCAAACCGCTGTCCTACGCATCATTAAAAATCTCATTGCCTTCGGTTCCACTTGGCGATGTCAGCACAGGCGTCGTAGTCAACCGACATTACAACTCCGCAAAAGCTCGCGCGCACTCCGGC
Source organism: Platanthera guangdongensis (assembly GCA_039583875.1). Taxonomy (NCBI): domain Eukaryota; kingdom Viridiplantae; phylum Streptophyta; class Magnoliopsida; order Asparagales; family Orchidaceae; genus Platanthera; species Platanthera guangdongensis. Next base: position 269,286,304 of record CM077150.1, read on the forward strand.
GTCCAAAAGAACTTCTGCTCCTTCCTCGTCAAAGTAGTGAGAGGTAACGGTATCCGCGAGAAGTTCTCCACGAAGAGCCTATAGTAGCCGGCAAGCTCCTGCAAACTCCGGACTTCCGCTACCGTAGCCCGCTCAGGCCACTCTCGTATCGCAACAATCTTTGCCGGATCCACCGCAATACCCTCTCCACTCACTATATGCCCGAGGAACGCCACTGAGGATAGCCAAAACTCGCACTTCGAGAACTTGGCATACAACTGATTTATCCTTAGCGTCACCAACACCAAAATATCATCGATGAAGACGATCACGAAATGGTCCAAGTACTCTCTGAACGTCCTGTTCATCAAATCCATGAATACTGACGGCGCATTAGTCAGCACAAACGGCATGACCGTAACCTTGTAGCGCCCGTGTCCTGTACTGAACGTTATCTTAGGGATATCACTCTCCCTTATCTAATTAGAGTACGCCGTTGACCCTACCAACTGATCACAAAGATCATCGATCCTTGGGGTTGGGTACTAGCTCTACTCCGTCAACTTGATGACCTTCCGATAATTAATACGCAGCCTCAAACTTTCATCCTTCTTCTTAATAAAGAGGGTCGGTGCGCTCCAAGGCGAAGGACTTGGACGCGCATACCCTTGCTCCAACAACTCTTGCAGTTGAGCTTTCAGCTCCGCCATTACCTTAGGCGTTAGCCGATACGGAGATCGTGACACAGGCTTTGCACCTGGCACTAGCTCGCTCTTAAAGTCTATCTCCCGCTGAGGCGGGCTCCAGAAAGATCTGCGGGGAACAGATCAGGGTATTCCGATACCGCTGAAATACAATCCAACGCGGGCTTCGGCTTTACAACCTCCACTAGTGTACAGAACAGTTCTGCTCCAGCACGAACCGCCTTCACCACCTGAAGAGCAGACGTCAACGTCTTGCTCGACCCCCTTTAATCCCGTAAAAGTCGTCTCACGACTTGCTCCCAGCTTTACTTCCTTGCTACCGCAATCTATATGGGCCTGCTGCTCCGAGAGCCAGTCCATTCCAAATATGACGTCGAACTCCACCAACGGAAGTAAGGACGCCCGCAGGTCAAACTCCTGCTCTCCAATACGAACTTTAACTTCGCAGATCCTAACCGCTCGCATCGAACACCCATTGGGCAACAACACATCCAACTTGTCCTTCGCCATCGAAGAAGGGACTCCGATGCGTGATATAAATCCTTCGGACAAGAAGGAGTGCGAAGCTCCCGTATCGAAGAGTGCTCGAGCGGGATTTTCACAAATCAATACGAATCCTAAACAAGCAGTGGTAAGGTAACACATACATAACAAGCATATAAAGGAATTGACTTGCTATAAATTAAACCGTACCTGTCACCACGTCAGCTTGTTTAATGGCCTCCTGTTGGCCAAGATTATAGACCCTTGGTTGGGCCGGAGCATAGTGGGATGCGGTCGACTCCACCGCCTTTCCCTTCTCTTCGTAGGTAGCTCCTGGCCTCCTCTCGGACTTAGGACGTCCGCTCCAACAATCACGGGCGAAATGCCCTGTCTTGCCACAAGTAAAGCACGCGCCCGGGGTCCGACTCGTAGTCGCCCCAGAAGCACCAGAAGGAGCTGGACCCGAAGTCCTATGCTTCTTGAAAGCTCTCCGATAGCCAGACTTCGAAGTAGTCGGCACTTTAAACTCAGATTTCTTTTCAACCAAGCCTTTCTTCGCTTGTACACTCTTCATGTCCTTCTCCAAGGACCGGGCAGTATTGACCAAGGTCAAGAAACCCTGCGTCATCGGCCCCGACAGTAATAGTCTCAGCTCATCCCTCAGACCTTCGTAGAAGCGATTAGTCTTGCGCTCCTCATCCATGATGGTAGAGCTCGCATAACGACTCAACCGCATAAACTCGTGGAGATATTCATCCACGCTTCGCTCACCCTGCACCAACCTCAGGAACTCATTCTCCATCGAGATCCTCTGAGTAGAAGGGAGGTATCTTGCCAAGAACAATCCCGAGAACTCTTCCATCGGAACGTCTATCAGTTGTCTACCTCGCAGATGATGCAGCTCCAAACCTTCCCACCACATCCTTGCTTCACCGTCCAACAGGAAAGTAGCAATGGTGGTCATCTGCCACTCCTCCGTCTCCGTCGCTGTCATGACTCTCTTCACCCTAGAGAGCCAGTCTTCAGCCTGAGATGGGGTTCCCAACCCCGAGAATAACGGAGGGTTAAAGCTCATTACATGCTTCAACTGCCTCTCAGTCGCCCTCCTTGGCACTATTGGTTCTACAACCACTTGCTCCATCCTCCTCGGCTCCACCTCTTGAAGAGGTACTTGCTCCATCACAGGAGCTGGCTGCTGCGCTTGCCTCCCAGGCTGCGCATTTATCACGGCTAACACCGCTTCAGCCACCAATCTTATATTTTCAGCCGACAAAGGTGTTGCGGGAGCAACTTCTGGTGCACTACTTGCCTCAGAACCTCGGCGTTCTGACGGCCCAACACCACTTCTGGTCACCTATAGTGGTACAAAACACCGTTAAGCGACCAAATAACATTGCAAACAGCAATTATAGGAACACGCAGGTTCCTCAAACACGAGTATTTTCATTCCTAAGTGGACATTCATGGGTTCTCTTTACTGTTATTACGATGACGCACACAATGTGCTCACCACCCCTTAAAAAGAATTCGCCCACGAATTCACTTTAAGCTGGACCAAAACCAGTAGTCTGATACCAAATTGTAACACCCCCTATCCGTCGCATAGCATATAGCAGTAGGTCCGGCCGGGGCCCGACGCCATATACCACAGACAGACCGGGTGGTTACTTATGGAAACCATCCAACCAATATCAACGTCCTACACAGAGCATTCTAGCGGAAACAGTTTATATAAGTTGTAAACAAGAACCCAGCATAGGAGCATGAATGTCCACTAATACAATAATTAGGAATGTATACAAAATACCCAAAATCAGCCTTAAGGCCTTACAAAGTGTTTCACTTGAAAATTACATGTTTTACAAACCACGGCACGCAGGCCGGTCACACATGAATAAAGCAGTAAACACTTCTACTTGGGCCTTCGAGGGCCAGCTTCGCAAAAAGGGCTTTAGCCCGCTATTGACCTCTTGGTCCAGCTGCACCTGCAAGCAACAACAATCCACCGCACGGTGGCAAAACAAGATAACGGTCAGCAATGCTGACCAAATTATAACGATCCCGCCCCCAACTCGGGGCGGCGATGCTCCTTCCCTGCATTTCCTTAGCATAAGCAAGTAATAGAAAACCATAGTCACAACATCACAGACGGTGGCTCGAAAGGCCACACGCCCCGTGCACTCAGGGCACATTCTCGGTGAACCGGTCGATGTTACGTCAATTAAAGCCATTAACATTCCGGACTCACCGCCGCCATTAAGACGGCCAAACCTATGAGCAATTTGTCTTCATGGTATTGGTCACGTCAATTTAAGCCATTGACCACCGAAGACCCCCATTTATGCCAACGGCGAGTCCCATGTAACCTTAGGTCGCTCTAACCGGACGACATAAAGCGGGTACGGCTCCATCTAACCCGTGCTCACTTCGCAACGACAATTTAAGCCATTTGCGCGGGTCAAACTTTCACCGAGTCCCATTCTACCGCAAGTCACATAACTCAGTTATGTTCGAGTTGGCTCTCAGGCCTCCAAGTTGGCAAGATCTCGTATCCGCCCAGTTTTCCGGGTGCACCTTTGGGTTAGTCCCCAAGGCTCCCTGCTGCAATCTACCGCGTAGAAAACCCGAAAACAACCAATAGCACGGAGTCTTCTCCGGCCTTATGCAATGCAACATCACCGATCCGGACTAACATGTCCGGGTAGGCTTCAACCAAAATGCCTATGTCCGTTCTCGCATACGGACTCTAAACAACGGGGACTTTACATATCTACCCGAAGGAACGCCTCCAACTCTTCGCAAACTCGCGAGAGCGGGCTTCCTATGCTAAGAAAGATGCTAAGAAAGAGAGCTTTTAGTGCTCAAGATGAGGATCGTTACCCTTGCGTTCCTCTTTGGCGCCATCGAAAAGTAATCGGATAGAAATCACCGCACTTGCGTTGCCTCCGTGGATCCGGAGTCGGCTTGCGATTCGGAGCTCCGAAGCTCCTACAATGGCGGATCTAGCTCCTCTTCCTCCAATGGCTTTCCTCTTTCTCCAAGGGTTTGGAGAGATGATAAAGGGTGAAAAGTGTGGATTTTTCTAAGTCAAACCCGAGTATATACTCTCAGGAACCATCCCCAGCCGTCGGATCTCAACCTAAGAAAACGAGCGGCTTTGATTCGGGGCTGAAATGCCCAATCTGGGCCGAACACGGCCTGGCACACGCCCGTGTCCAGGGCCGTGTGCCGCATTCGCCGTCAAAATCGAATCTTCTGAACACGCACACGGGCATCGAACACGCCCGTGTTCTAGCTGACACGCCCGTGTTCCAGCTGACACGGCCGTGTAGCCGGCCGTGTACCCATGATTTTTCCCCCGTTTCCAACCCGAGCACTGCACGGGTTCTAGGACACGCCCGTGTCCTTGCCCGTGTCACATTGACACGCCTGGGCCCCCAGGCCGTGTACACGGGACATTTCGTCGAGGGGAGAACGACGACTGGATGACACGGCCTTGGACACGCCCGTGTCCTAGGCCGTGTGCCTTGTCTCGACGATCGTCGAGCGAATCTCGACGATTTCACCTTGACGATCGTCGACACGGGTCGACACGCCCTGCGACACGCCCGTGTCGCAGGCCGTGTGCCCATTCTCGACGAATCGTCGAGAATAACTCGACGATTTCACGGCTAAGTGTCGACACACGCTTGACACGCCCTGGGACACGCCCGTGTCCCAGGCCGTGTGCCTTCAGCCAGAATCCAAAACTGGCCCAAAACGTCCCCACTTCGCTCCTTTGAGTTTCGGGGCGTTACAAAAATAGGGGAGTTCGACAATGCCTTTCATATAAGGCTTCAAAGGGCGCCATCTGCAAACTCTCCTAATAACTGTTATTGTACGCAAACTCTATCAATTAGAGGCATTTATCCCAAGCCCCACCATGGTCCAAAATATAACATCTAATCATATCCTCCAAGATCTGATTCACTCACTCCGTCTGACCATTTGTCTGCGGATGATAGACAGTAGAATACCTAAGGTCAGTACCTAGAGCTCCTTGCAAGCTCTGCCAGAAACGAGACATGAATCGGGAGTCTCGGTCTAACACAATACTCGTAGGTACACCATGCAGTATGATAACTTCGTCCAGATAAAGCTCAGCTATCGTTTTCATGGGATAATCAATCTTGAAAGGCACAAAGTGGGCACACTTGGTTAGTCTGTCCACGATAACCCACACTGCATCATGCCCTCGGGGAGATCTCGGCAAACCAGTAATGAAATCCATGGATAAACTCTCCCATTTCCAAGTCAGTGTATCTAAAGGCGTTAACTTACCACCCGGCCTTTTATGATCAGCTTTGACACGCTGGTAGGTATAATATTCAGATACAAACCTTGCGATGTCATTCTTCATACCTGACCACCAAACAATCTGCTTCAAATCTTTGTACATTTTCATGGAACCATGATGATAAGAAACACTGGAGCCATGCGCTTCACTGCATATACTTGCTCGGATGTCCCCAACAACGGTAATACAATATCTGCCGCGGTAATTTAAGGTGTAACGCCCCGAAACTCAAAAGAGCGACTGGAGGCGTTCCAGGCCAAATTTGGAATTTGGTAGGAGGTACACGGCCTGGGACACGGGCGTGTCCCATGGCGTGTCGTGTTGGGTTTGACGATTTGGCCGAGAGGTCGAAGAAATTGGGTTCGACAATCGTCGAGCAGCAAACACGGCCCGGGACACGGGCGTGTCCCAGGGCGAGTCGGGGTAGTTCAAAGATCTGGCAAATTGATCAGGCAGAAATCAGGGTTCGACGATCGTCGAGCAGCGGTCGACGATCTGGTCACAATGCTGCGGTCGACAATCTGTCGATAATCTGGGTTTGACGATCGTCGAGCAGCGGTCGATGATCTGGTCACAATGCTGCGGTCGACGATCTGTCGATATTCTGGGTTTGACGATCAGGTAGTGGGTTCGACGATCGGGCTGTGTGTTCGACGATCGGGCCAGCTATCTCCGTTCGGCGATCGGGCCGTGGGTTCGACGATCGGGTCGCGTGTTCGTCGATCAGGCAGTTTTCTGGGTTCGACGATCGGGTCGTGGGCTCGACGATCGAGCCGCGCATTCGACGATCGGGCTATAGATCTCCGTTCGACGATCTGGCAGCAGTCGACGATCTTGGTTCGACGATCGTCGAGTGCGGGGCTGTTTGTGGCGTGTTTGACTCGGTCGACGCGGAGTGCCGACACAGGGGTTTTTGGCGGGAGTTGACTAATGTTCCGACATTGTTTTGATGCAGACGTGTCCAGTTCCTATTGGTGTACTGTGCGGTGCTTAGCCCCATTTGTCCAGGTCAGACCTGGATCGTATCCGTGCATCCCTTTTTGTGGGATCCGACGGCTGTGGTTACCCCGAGAGGGTTATACCCGAGAGAAAGGTTTCAAAACCATTATTTTCTGCCTTAAGTTCTCTGTCTAAATCCTAGAGAGAGGGGAGAGTAAAGGAGGAAGAAGAAGTCTAGATCCAGTCTTTGGAGGAGTTTTAGAGCTCCAAATCGCGAGCCGACTTCGGATCTACGAAGGCAAGGAGATTGCGGTGCTTTTCATCTGCGTACATTTCCATGGCGCCAAGGAAGAATTCTAGTGTAACGATTCTCTACTTGAGCATGTGAAGCTCTCCTTCTTTTACATAGGAAGCCCGCTCTCGCGAGTTTGCGGTGAGTTGGAGGCGTTCCTTCGGGTAGATACGTGAAGTCCCCGTTGTGTAGAGTCCGTAATCGAGAACGGACATATGCATGATGTGTGAAGCCTATCCGGACATGTTGGTCTGGATCGGTGATGTTGCATTGCATAAATGCCGGAGAAGACTCCATGCGAATGGTTGTTTTTCGGGTTTTCTACGTGGTAGATTGAAATAGGAAGCCTTGGGGATTAACCCTAAGGTGCACCCGGAAAACTGGGCGGATGCGTGATCTTGCCAACTTGGTGGCCTGGGAGTCAACTTGAACATAACCGGGTTATGTGAAGTATGTGTTGGAAACGGGACTCAGAGAAGTTTGACCTACGTATATGGCTTAAATTGCCGTTACGATGTGAGCACGGGTTAGATGGAACCGTACCCATTCTATGTCGTTCGGTTGGAGCCGTTGGCATAGATGAGGGTCTTCGGCGGTCTATGGCTTAAATTGACGTGACCAATGCCAAGAAGACAAAATGCTCATAGTTTGGCCGTCAAAATGACGGTAGTGAGATCAGAATGTCTATGGCTTAAATTGACGTGACATTGACCGGTTCACCGAGAATGTGCCCTGAGTGCACGGGGCGTGTGGCCGTGCGTGCCAACGCCTGTGATGCAATGTATATATTTATATACTGCTTGGTTATGCTAATAAACTGCAGGGAAGGAGCATCGCCGCCCCGAATTGGTGGCGGGATCGTTATAATTTGGTCAGCATTGCTGACCATTGCTTTTGTTTGCCACCGTGCGGTGGTTTGTTGCTTGCAGGTGCTGCTGGACCAAGCGGTCAATAGCGGGCTAAAGCCCAAATTGCGAAGCTGGCCCTCGAAGGCCTAATTGGAGTGTTTACTTGCTTTTGTTCATGTATGACCGGTCTGCGTGCCGTGCTTTGGAAAACATGTAATTTGAGTAAACTATTTGTAAGGCCTTAAGGCCAGTACTGGTGTATGTACTTCATTCCTTTTTGGCTTGTTAGTGGACATTCATGCTTGTTGCTGGGTTCTTTTAATTGCAACTATTTAAACTGCTTCCGCTAGAATGCTTTGTGTAGGACGTTGTGATTGGTTGGATGGTTTCCATTGAGTAACCACCCGGTCTGTCTGTGGTATATGGCGCTGGGCCCCGTCCGGACCTACTGCTATATGCTATGCGACGGATAGGGGGTGTTACAATTTGGTATCTGACCACTGGTTTCGGTCAGGCTTAAATGAATTCGTGGACGAATTCTTTTTAAGGGGTGGTGAGCACATGTGTGTGCGTCATCATTATAACAACAAAAGAACCCATGAATGTCCACTTAGGAATGAAAATACACGTGTTTGGGAAACCTGCGTGTTCCTATAATTGTTGTTTGCATTTTTATTTGGTCGCTTAACGGTATTTTGTACCACTATAGGTGACCAGAAGCGGTGCTGGGCTGTCGGAACGTCGAGTTTCTGTGGCTAGCAGTGCACCAAATGATGCTCCTGCAACACCTCCATCGGCTGAGACCATACGATTGGTGGCCGAAGCAGTGTTTGCCATGATTAATGCGCAGCCTGCAAGGCAAATGCAGCAGCCCGCTCCTGCGATGGAGCAGGTACCTCTTCCAGAGGTAGAGCCGAGAAGAGTGGAGCAGGTAGTAGAGTAACCGGTGGTGCCGAGGAGGGCAACCGAGCGACAGCTCAAACATGTCATGAGCTTTAATCCTCCGGTATTCTCGGGGTTGGGAGCCCCATCTCAAGCTGAAGACTGGCTCTCCAGGGTGAAGAGAGTCTTGACAGCAACGGAGACGGAAGAATGGCAAATGACCACTATTGCTACGTTCCTTCTGGACGGTGAAGAGAGATTGTGGTGGGAAGGATTGGAGCTGCATCTATTGAGAGGTAGGCAGCTTACAGATGTCTCGATGGAGGAGTTCTCGAGACTGTTCTTGGCTAGATACCTCCCTTCGGCGCAGAGGATAGCGTTGGAGAACGAGTTCCTCAAGTTGGTTCAAGGAGACAGTAGCGTGGATGAATATCTCCACGAGTTTACTCGACTGAGTCGGTATGCTAGCTCCACCATCGCGGATGAGGAGCGCAAGACGAATCGATTCTACGAAGGGTTGAGAGATGATTTGAGGCTACTACTCTCGGGGCCGATGACGCAGGGTTTCTTGACCTTGGTCAACACAGCCCGGTCCATAGAGAAGGTAATGAAGAATGTTCAGGCAAAGAAAAGTTTGGGTGACAAGAAGTCTGAATTCAAGGTGCCGACTACTTCAAAGTCCGGCTATCAAAGGTTCTACAAGAAGGCTAGGACTTCGGGTCCAGCCCCCTCTTCTGGTGCTTCTGGGGCGACTACGGGTCGAACCCCGGGTGCATGTTTTACTTGTGGGAAGCCGGGGCACTTTGCCCGTGACTGCCGGAGCGGACGTCTCAAGTCCGAAAGGAAGCCAGGAGCAACTTACGAAGAGAAGGGCAAGGTAGTGGAGTCAACCGCGTCCCATTATGCTCCGACCCAACCAAGGGTGTATAATCTTGGCCAATAGGAGGCCATCAAACAGGCGGATGTGGTGACAGGTAAAATTTAAATTTATAGTAAGTTAATCTTTTAAATACTTATTATGTGCTTGTTACCTTACCACTGCTTGTTTAGGCTTTGTTTTGATTTGTGAAAAGCCGGCAAGAGCACTCTTCGATACAGGAGCTTCACACTCCTTCTTGTCCGAAGGATTTATATCACGCATCGGAGTACCTTCTTTGATGGCGAAGGACAAGTTGGATGTGTTGCTACCGAATTGGTGTTCCATGCACGCGGATAAAATCTGTGGTGTTAAGATTCACATTGGGAATCAAGAGTTCGATCTGCAAGCGTCATTACTACCGTTGTTGGAGTTCAACGTTATATTTGGCATGGACTGGCTCTCGGAGCAGCAAGCCTATATTGATTGCGGTCGCAAGTAAGTCAAGTTAGTAGCAAGTCGTGAGACGACTTTTACGGGCTTAAAAGGGTCGAGCAAGACGTTGATGTCTGCTCTTCAGGTGGTGAAGGCGGTTCGTGCTGGTGTAGAGCTATTCTTTACACTAGCGGAGGTTGCAAAGCCAAAGCCTACATTGGATAGTATATCAGTGGTAGCTGAGTACCCTGATGTGTTCCCCACAGATCTTCCTGGAGCCCCGCCTCAACGGGAGATAGATTTTACGTTAGAGCTCGTACCAGGTGCAAAGCCTGTGTCACGCTCTCCATATCGCCTAGCGCCTAAGGAAATGGTGGAGCTGAAGGTTCAACAGTAAGAGTTGTTGGAGCAAGGCTATGTGCGTCCAAGTTCTTCGCCTTGGAGCGCGCCGGTCCTCTTTGTTAAGAAGAAGGACAGAATCTTGAAGCTATGTATTGATTATCGGGAGCTCAACAAGTCGACGAAAAAGAACAAGTACCCGATCCCCCGGATTGATGATATATTTGATCAGTTAGTCGGGTCGACGGTGTACTCAAAGTTGGATCTCAAGTCCGGGTACTATCAGCTGCGGATAAGGGAGAGTGATATCCCGAAGACAACATTCATTACGAGATGCAGGCATTACGAGTTTACGGTCATGCCGTTTGGGCTGACTAATGCGCCATCAGTGTTCATGGATTTGATGAACAGGACCTTCAGGGAGTACTTGGACCATTTTGTGATCGTCTTCATCGACGATATTTTGGTGTACTCGCAGAGTGAGGAAGATCACTTCAGGCATCTTCATTTGATTTTGGAGACGCTAAGGAGGAATCAATTGTACGCCAAATTATCGAAGTGCAAGTTTTGGTTGTCCTCAGTGGCGTTCCTCAGTCATATAGTGAGTGGGGAAGGTATTGTAGTGGATCCGGCGAAGATTGTTGCGATACGGGAGTGGCCTGAGCTTTCTACGGTAGCGGAAGTCCGGAGCTTTCTGGGGCTTGCTGGCTATTATAGGCGCTTCGTAGAGAACTTCTCGCGGATAGCATTACCTCTCACTACTTTGACGAGGAAGGAGCAGAAGTTTGTTTGGACGCCGGAGTGCGCGCGAGCTTTTGAGGAGTTGAAATGTCGGTTGACCACGGCGCCTGTGTTGAGTTCGCCGAGTGGGACCGAAGGTTATGAGATTTATAGTGATGTTTCGGGTAGCGGTTTGGGTTGCGTGCTACTGCAATATGGAAGTGTGATAGCTTATGGCTCGAGACAGCTGAAAGTGCACGAGAGGAATTATCCGGTCCATGACTTGGAGTTAGCGGCCGTGATTTTTGCCTTGAAGCTATGGAGACATTATTTGTACGGTATGAAGATCGATATCTACACCGATCACAAGAGCCTGAAGTATTTGATTGATCAGAAAGACCTGAACATGCGGCAGCGTAGATGGATGGAGTTCCTGGGGGACTATACATTCAAGATCCACTACGTGCTTGGTAAAGGTAATGCGGTTGCGGACGCGTTGAGTCGTCGGGCCCCAGCTCAAGCCAATTGGCTGTCGATCCATGACGAGCGGTTGGTTCGGGAGTTGGAGGCGTTGGAGATTTCTTGCGTGGACAAGCAGTCAAGTGTTGAAGCACTCTTGAATTGGACTGAAGTTCAATATGACCTGGCTGATCGGATTCGGCAGGCTTTAGACATGGATGTCCATATAAAGCAGTTCATGGTAGAGGCTCTGGATGGGTGAAATTCCCAATTCGTTGTGGAGGATGGATTACTTTGGAAAGACGGTCGTCTGTGCGTCCCAAGTGTGGGAAATTTGCGGGTGGAATTGTTGTACGAGGCACATCATACCAAGTACTCGATTCACCCGGGGAGCACGAAGATGCACCGCGATGTCAAGAAACAGTTTTGGTGGCCGGGTTTGAAGAAGGATGTGGCACTCTACGTAGCGAAGTGCCAAACTTGTGCCTTGGTGAAGGCGGAATGCCAAAATCCGGGAGGATTTCTGAAGTCCTTGCCTATTCCGGAGTGGAAATTCGACGACATTACTGTGAACTTTGTGCACGGGTTGCCAAGGTTGCAAAAGGGGAACGACGCCATCTGGGTGGTCGTAGATTGGCTAACGAAGGTGTCGCATTTCATTCCACATAGGAAGGATGATCCGGTGGAGAAGTTGGCAAAACTATATGTGGATAATATAGTACGGCTTCACGGTGTGCCCCGCAACATCGTGAGTGACCGAGATGGGCGGTTCACGTCCAATGATTGGAGGCTAGTGCAGCAAATGTTGGGAACAAAGTTAAAATTCAGCACAGCCTTTCATCCACAAACAGATGGGCAGACCGAGAGGGTCAATATGACTATGGAAGACATGCTCCGCATGTGTGTCTTGGACTTTGGAAATCAATGGGAAGACTATCTTTATTTGGTGGAATTTGCGTACAACAATAGCTACCAGGCGAGTATTCAAATGTCGCCCATCGAGGCCCTTTATGGTAGAAGATGTCGCACGCCGTTGTCTTGGTTGGAAACAGGTGAGTCAAAGTTGTACAAGCGTCAAGAGGTGGAGGATGCTACTTCATTGGTGCGAACCATTCGGGAGAGATTGCTTATCGCTCAGGACCAGCAAGAGAAGTACTATAATGCCAAGCACAGGAACGTGGAGTTCGCTGTGGGCGATTGGGTGTACTTAAAGATCAAGCCGTTCAAGGGTGTCTCGCGAGTGCGGCGATTGAAAAAGCTAAGCCTGAGGTACCTTGGGCCGTTTGAGGTTCTGGAGCGGGTTGGTGAAGCAGCCTATCGGTTGAAGCTATCAGTGGAGCTTAGTGGTCTACATGATGTATTCCATGTATCGGTGCTACGGATGGCGGTGCAAGAGCCTACGCAAGTGATCGCGGTCGATCCAGTGCCGATTGATAGTGGGTTGACGACAAAGGTCAAGCCTGTACGAATTGAGGACTCGGAAGTCAAGCGGTTACGCAATAAAGAGATCAAGATGGTCAAGGTCCGTTGGGACAATTGCAGTCGAGAAGAGCTCTCTTGGGAACGGGAGCAGACTATGCTTGACGAGTACCCGGAGTTATTCCGCTCAGGTACAATTTTAGTTTTGTGCTTATCTTTCCTTTGTGAAATTTCGTGGACGAAATTCTTTTAAGAGGGAGAGAGTTGTAACACCCCGAAACTCAAAAGAGCGACTGGAGGCGTTCCGAGCCAAATTTGGAATTTGGCAGGAGGTACACGGCTTGGGACACGGGCGTGTCCCAGGGCGTGTCGTGTTGGGTTCGACGATTTGGCCGCGAGGTCGACGAAATTGGGTTCGACAATCGTCGAGCAGCAAACACGGCCCTGGACACGGGCGTGTCCCAGGGCGTGTCGGGGTAGTTCAAAGATCTGGCAAATCGATCAGGCAGAAATCTGGGTTCGACAATCGTCGAGCAGCGGTCGACGATCTGGTCACAATGCTGCGATCGACGATCTGTCGATAATTTGGGTTCGACGATCGTCGAGCAGCGGTCGATGATCTGGTCACAATGCCGCGGTCGACGATCTGTCGATATTCTGGGTTCGACGATCGGGCCGTGTGTTCGACGATCGGGCTGTGTGTTCGACGATCGGGCCAGCTATCTCCGTTCGATGATCGGGCCGTGGGTTCGACGATCGGGCCGCGTGTTCGTCGATCAGGCAGTTTTCTGGGTTCGACGATCGGGCCATGGGCTCGACGATCGGGCCGCGCATTCGACGATCGGGCTATAGATCTCTGTTCGACGATCTGGCAGCGGTCGACGATCTTGGTTCGACGATCGTCGAGCGCGGGGCTGTTTGTGGCGTGTTTGACTCGGTCGACGCGGAGTGCCGACACAGGGGTTTTTGGCGGGAGTTGACTAATGTTCCGACATTGTTTTGACGCGGACGTGTCCAACTCCTATTGGTGTACTGTGCGGTGCTTAGCCCCATTTGTCCAGGTCAGACCTGGATCGTATCCGTGCATCCATTTTTGTGGGATCTGACGGCTGTGGTTACCACGAGAGGGTTATACCTGAGAGAAAGGTTTCAAAACCATTATTTTCTGCCGTAAGTTCTCTATCTAAATCCTAGAGAGAGGGGAGAGCAAAGGAGGAAGAAGAAGTCTAGATCCAGTCTTTGGAGGAGTTTTAGAGCTCCAAATCACGAGCCGACTTCGGATCTACAAAGGCAAGGAGATTGCAGTGCTTTTCATCCGCGTACATTTCCATGGCGCCAAGGAAGAATGCTAGGGTAATGATTCTCTACTTGAGCATGTGAAGCTCTCCTTCTTTTGCATAGGAAGCCCGCTCTCGCGATTTTTCGGTGAGTTGGAGGCGTTCCTTCGGGTAGATACGTGAAGTCCCCGTTGTGTAGAGTCCGTAATCGAGAACGGACATAGGCATGATGTGTGAAGCCTATCCGGACATGTTGGTCTGGATCGGTGATGTTGCATTGCATAAATGCCGGAGAAGACTCCGTGCGAATGGTTATTTTTCGGGTTTTCTACGTGGTAGATTGAAACAGGGAGCCTTGGGGATTAACCCTAAGGTGCACCCAGAAAACTGGGCGGATGCGTGATCTTGCCAACTTGGTGGCCTGGGAGCCAACTTGAACATAACCGGGTTATGTGAAGTATGTGTTGGAAACGGGACTCGGAGAAGTTTGACCTGCGTATATGGCTTAAATTGCCGTTACGATGTGAGCACAGGTTAGATGGAACCGTACCCGTTCTATGTCGTTCGGTTAGAGCCGTTGGCATAGATGAGGGTCTTCGGCGGTCTATGGCTTAAATTGACGTGACCCATGCCAAGAAGACAAAATGCTCATAGTTTGGCCGTCAAAATGACGGTGGTGAGATCGGAATGTCTATGGCTTAAATTGACGTGACATTGACCGGTTCACCGAGAATGTGCCCTGAGTGCACGGGGCGTGTGGCCGTGCATGCCAACTCCTGTGATGCAATGTATATATTTATATACTGCGTGGTTATGCTAATAAACTGCAGGGAAGGAGCATCGCCGCCCCGAATTAGGGGCGGGATCGTTATAATTTGGTCAGCATTGCTGACCGTTGCTTTTGTTTGCCACCTTGCGGTGGTTTGTTGCTTGCAGGTGCTGCTGGACCAAGCAGTCAATAGCGGGCTAAAGCCCAAATTGCGAAACCGGCCCTCGAAGGCCTAATTGGAGTGTTTACTTGCTTTTGTTCATGTATGACCGACCTGCGTGCCGTGGTATGGAAAACATGTAATTTGAGTAAACCATTTGTAAGGCCTTAAGACCAGTACTGGTGTATGTACTTCATTCCTTTTTGGCTTGTTAGTGGACATTCATGCTTGTTGCTGGGTTCTTTTAATTGCAACTATTTAAACAGCTTCCGCTAGAATGCTCTGTGTAGGACGTTGTGATTGGTTGGATGGTTTCCATTGAGTAACCACCCAGTCTGTCTGTGGTATTTGGCGTCGGGCCCCGGCCGGACCTACTGCTATATGTTATGCAACGGATAGGGGATGTTACATAAGGTACCAACGTCATCAATTAAAAAGTCAGGTAATTCCCTTTTCTCAGTCCTACATCGGAGGTGCTGCAAATCAGGATCGTCTTTTTGATGTAGCTTAGTGAGAGTAATCTACGAAGGATCAACCACCTCTAAGCTACTCGGCGAAGCGTTATTCCCAACGGTTATGTCCATGAGCAAAACCTCTTCAACAAGGGACTACACCGAGAGGTTAAAGATATGTGTGGGCTTCCGGCTCAACGCATCTGCTACTACATTAGCCTTGCCGGGATGATAAAGGATATCGAATTCGTAGTCCGCCACATACTCTAACAATTGACGCTGGCGTAAATTCAATTCCTTTTGAGTGAAGACATATTTCAAACTTTTGTGGTCCGAATAAATTTTGCACGACACTCCATACAGAAGATGTCTCCACAACTTCAAGGCATAAATGATGGCAGCAAATTCCAGGTCGTGCGTAGGGTAATTCTTTTCATGCACCTTCAATTGTCTCGATCCATACACAATCACCTTGCTGTCCTGCATCAACACGCAACTGAGTCTAACTCGTGAGGCATCCACATAAACAACATACTCCACTCCTTCCACCGGCAATGCCAACACTAGAGCAGAACACAATCTCCTCTTGAGCTCTTGAAAAGCTTCCTCACAGGCATCACTCCAAACAAAAGCTGCGCTCTTTTACGTATGCCTGGTCAACGGCGCAGAGAGCACAGAGAATCCTTCCACAAATCTTCTGTAATAACCTGCCAACCCCAAGAAGCTCCTTATCTCCTTAGGCGATGTACATCTCTTCCAATCCAAGACTACGACTATCTTCGCGGGATCCACTGAGATACTGTCTTTACTTACAATGTGTCCTAGGAATGACACCTGAGATAACCAGAACTCACACTTGCTAAGCTTCGCATATAGCTTGTGCTCCCTCAGAGTAGACAAGACCAAGCGCAAGTGCAAGACGTGCTCATCTGCATTTCTGGAATATACTAGGACATCATCAATGAATACCACCATGAACTTATCCAAAAAATCCTTGAACACCCTGTTCATCATGTCCATGAAAGTTGACGGTGCATTCGTTAACCCAAATGACATCTCCAGAAATTCAAAGTGACCATAGCGAGAGCGAAAAGCGGTTTGCAAAATGTCTGACTCTCGGATTCTTAACTGATGGTAACCTGAACGGAGGTCAATCTTCGAGAACACGGAGCTACCTTGCAACTGATCGAACAAGTCATCGATCCTAGGCAATGTATATCTGTTCTTAATTGTCATCTTGTTTAGCTCTCGATAATCAGTGCATAGCCTCATCGTTAAATCTTTTTCATCACAAAGAGCACTGGTGCACCCTAGGGGGAAGAACTGGGTCTAATAAAACAGCACTGCAATAACTCATCCATTTGAGTACGCAGCTCCTCCAATTCATGCGGTGCCATGTGGTACGGTGCCTCTGCAATAGGATGAGTGCCTGGCTCGAGGTCTATAACAAACTCCACCTCTCTCTCAGGACGAAGTCCAGGAAGCCTAACAGGAAAGACATCCGAAAACTCACGCACCACAAAAACGTCCTCAACCCGAGGCTCAACCGGTGCAGCTCCCAAAATAGAAACAGAGTCAAGAAAAGAATCACAGCCAGACTCTAGAAATTTGCGAGCATGTACCGCAGAAATGATCGGAGATTCCTGACGCGGCAAACCATACACACTCATGGGCTGACCATTGTCACCTTTAAAATCCAAGCAGTTGTGCTTGCACTGAATGACGGCATCATAGCTGGACAACCAGTCCATGCCAAAAATCACGTCGAAGTCTACCAAATCTAGCACCTTCAGATCCACAAATATTAGAAAACCACCTAAGGAGATGAGGCATTTTTGGATACCCTGACTTGACCTCACCAACTCTCATGAAGGAAATTTGACATTTATGGAGTTGTCTAACTGGTCGAGAGGCCAGCGTTGTCGGTCTACAAAACTCCTTGCCACAAAGGATTGAGTAGCACCCGAATCGAACAAAACCCGCGCCCACTTATTCTTAACCTTAAATTCACCTAAACACATAGCGCGCGCAACTAATATGCGGAAACTATAAATCTACAAAAGAGATTACTAGCCGAGTCAGAGACTAACCTGAGATCACTTGAGTCGAAGATTGGTTTCCTCCTTGGTCAGCACATTCAACTTTCCTTTTCCCTTGTCCACGAGAGGCGGGGGCAGCGGTAGAGTCTGCAACGGAATTGCATGCAGCGCAGGCTGGCTCTGCTGGCAATTAGCCTTCATGTGCCCTTTCTGGCCGCAGAGAAAATAGGCTCCAGCCTTCTTGCGACAATGGGCCACATCATGCCCACTCCTCTGGCAATAAGAACAGACACGACCTCCCTTTGGAGCATCCTGGATTGTGTATACCTGAGACAGCTTCTGCGCATCCAGTCTCTTAAAGCACTTATCAAAAGGGTGTCATGGCTTACCACAGAAGCTACACGCTTCCCTTCTATCCTTCTTCGCTGTAGGGCCAGATGCCCTAGCACTTCCTCCATCGTCAAATTTCCTCTTGTCCTTCTTCGCATGCAATCCTCGATTTTTCGCATTTTCTATCGCCTCAACATTTAAGGCAGCTTCGACTACTTCTGCAAAGGTCTCAGACTTGTATGTGCTAGCCAACTGCTGGATGTCATACCTCAGACCACCCAGGAAATGCTTTACTCCGCCTTCTTCGGATGCTACCAAATCTGGGGCGAAACGACTGAGCTTGCTAAACTCGACCTCGTACTCACTAATAGTGAGTTGCCTCTGCTTTAGGTTTAAAAAGTTGTTAATTAGACAGTCTCGCTCGACCGATGGTAAGAACTTCTTCAGTAACATACTCTTGAATGATTCCCACGAGCACCCATCAGAAAGGCTCTCTTTTTCTCTGATCCACCAACTCTTCGCAAGACCCTTGAGCTGATATGCCGCAATCATCACCTTCTGATTGGAGGATACACCAGAGTAGGAAAAACATTTCTTCCATGGCAATGATCTAGTCATCCAATGCCATAAAGTCTGCTCTACCATCGTACAAAGGAGGTCCTAGTCGCTGGAAGTGAGAAATGAAGTTCATCTCAGGCGGCAGTGCAACTGGGGGAACTAGAGCAGTAGGGGTAGTAGGAACAGTTTGGTCCACATCTGGGTCTTGCGCTCTAGTCTACTTCCCGGCGACGACAACCAACAACGATTGTATCTGAGACTGCATGTCCACCATCTGCCTTGACAGGGCCTCATTACTTTACCGCAGCGCTTAGATCACTACTTTGCTTTGGGAACCAGAAGACTCACCCTCTGACTGGGGAGTCGACCTCGTCGCAACGCGTTTAGGTGGCATTCTACAGAATAAACGAATATCTAGTCAAACCTTGCCTAAGACATCACAAACTGGGAAGATATTGCCTTAGCAAACTGTTTCGGGTTCATATTTTACCGATACGAACAAATGACTTATCAAGGACCTAGCTTACGACACTGAAGCTAAAAAACTCGAATACCCTCACTCAGATCAGATCAGGAATGAACAGATACTTGATATTGTTGTTACTTTGCTCTGGGAAATCATAAAATGATGTTATGCTTCTAACTTGTGCCTATAATATGAATGCATGAATGTTTAAATTTCATCTCAAATCATGGGTGTACATATGTCATCATGCAGATCTTTAACTTGGCACGTGTGCTTATGCGATGGGTTATGTATGCAGTGCTATGCATTTTAAAAAGGCCTTAGTGCATGTTATGAGTGGCGTACACATACAATGTTATGCATCCCATACTACATAATATTGTATGTAACGAAGAAAAGTAAACGTGCTAATGGGCATCCATGTGATGATGGTTATGCATCCCATACTACATAACCGTCACATGTTGCCACCTATGGTGGATCCATATACAAACACATTATGCATCTCATACTACATAATATGTCCCGTATACTTCTTATCATGCTATGAGTGTAGTGTTCGTGCTTCCATCAAGATCTACTGATGACATATCAGTGTGTGTATGCAATGAAATGATACGATTAGAGTTTTGCTTAAGGGAAAGTTGTTCGACTAGCTTGCCAAACAAACCAACCCTCTTGCAAAACCTGGCTCTGATACCAACTGTCACGACCCGTATTTTCTCCGTATTCAAAAATACGTCAGAGTAGAGAAAATACGCGCTGTGATGCCACATCATGCAGGGGACAACTGCAGACGCTGAGGCAACCCATCCTCACATTAACTTCATGTAAAAGATTTATGAAATTAAGTTAAAAATAGTGCATATAAGTTATTAGTGGTACTGACCGTGTCCCTCGGTCGGGTGGACCACTAGTCCATAGGTGAGAAAATATATAAGTTTTACGCTGCGGAAAATGCTGAGTTGATTCTTTTGATAACCTATATGAGGGTGAAGGTCTAGTATCTTAAGAAGATGATGTGTCTTCTACATTTAATATATATAGATGACTCTTATAGTGCTTAAAAATAGTAGATTTGGCAGTTAAAAATCATGTTATGCCGATACTCCAGAATTCAATTTTGTATATTTTAAAATAACTAAATGCATCCTAACATAAATCCTTTTCAGAGAGTAAGTACAAACAGGTAAAAAGTAACAGCAGTAAAAGTAGCAAGTGGTCTATCACAGAAAAGTCAAAGACTATGGGCGTCAACAACTGACATGAACATATAGTAAAATAAGGCAAGTCTAAACAAAGTCAACTACCTCAAGCTCAGAGGTGGAAGCAAACGACCGCAACAACCAGCAGCACCAGAAGCACAACACGGTCAGCTAAACCTGCTACAGCTCTGATCCTGAGGCATTCAAAAGAAGAACACCTCAGAAGCAAGATACAAATGGTGCAAAGAGTAAAAGCAAACTACAAAAACCTCAAAGTAAAGGAAATTGTAAAGCGATTGCAACAAAAGAGTGAGCAGCAGAGTAAAAGTAAGCAACAGTAAAACTAGCCGAGCAAGAATGACTAATCACTTCATCAGGACAAAACAAAGTACCAACATCAGAAGTTCAAACTTTCATCTTTCATTAATATTCGTGTTATTCATCAATAAAAAAAAGATACTGATCAGCTCAACAATAAAGAGTACTGTGCCGGGGAAAAAAGGTCTACAACAATACCATGAGACGCACAAGGCGTCGCAACGATTTACATGACTCGATAAGTAAGGTGGCAAGGTAACCAAATTTAATTACCAAATTTACAGGACAGGAATTAGGGGTAAAGGTTCAATGATTTGACTAAAAATTTATAGACGAGTTCTAATGAATTTTATAGATAAGTTTCAACGAAATAATAACATGACAACCTAACAAAAATCTGGCAAAATAAAGATGGAGGAAGCAAGAGAGAGGACAAGAACACCACTTTCCTCGCTTTTACCGAAAAAATCCTCTGAATCACCCCACGTCACAGATCGGGGCAAAAGAAGACCGGAGGAGTCGAAATCTGAACAAAAATGGCCGAAATAGAGGTTATGGCCAAAAAACCCTAACGAGAAAACTCAAGAAATGGGAAAAAAAGTACCACGATGGCGTAGCTCTCGACGAGAGCTTTTCAGATTTGTGATCGGTTGGAAATTTCGAGCACCGGAGCTTCGCCGGCGGCCACCGGAAGATTCACGACTTAGAGTCCTGTCGTCACTTTCTCTAGTTCGGCCAAGAGAAGAAGAAGTTTTTTCTGTTTGTTTTTATAACTATCATAAGTATAAGATTATATATATACTAACATCTTCGAACGGGCTCCGCCCGTTCTCGATGCGTCGCCGCGGGCTTCTCCCGCAATCAAGTGGGCTTCGCCCGCTTGACCCCCCGGTAGGCTTAAAGTTATTTAAAAGCATTTTAATAGCTTTATTAATTATAAAACATATTAATTATTAAAATAATTATTAAATAAAAAAAGAACCCCCCCCCCCCCCCCCCCGTCGGGCCTCACTCTGGTCCAACTTAATTGGACTGAAAATTTGTCATTCCCATTTTGCCCCCCTTCATTGATATTGGACTGAAAAAAAAAACAAAATTCCTTCCGGCTTTTCTCTCCCGCACCCGCTCCGCTCTCCGCCTCTACGATGCGCTGGCCACAGCACCGCCCGACGCAGCACTGCCCGTCGCAGCTCCGCCCGCTGCAGCACCTCCTGACGCAGCTTCGCACCCGCGGCGGTTCTTTGCCGCCTTCCTCGGGGACCTCCGACGACATACCTACAAGGTGAGTCCCGCACCTGCTCCTCCTCACTTCCCGATCCATCGCTTCCTCTCCTTTAGGTAGTAAACCACCCCTTCTCGCCTATCTTCTTCTTCGATTTGTTGAAGATTACTGTCCAGGTGAGTTCAGAGGATGTATCTGTGGATGCTTACTCTTCCAGTGATATCCTTCTTTCAACTGTTCTGTGCAGAAATTCTTGATGGACTATCCACTTGTCCCTCATGCGAGCATTAAGCCGCCATCTTCAGGCCCTTTCATCTGACGCATCAAACCTAGCTTCCAGATCTGTGGTGAGCAGAACCCCGCTCCGGTACCGCAAATGGTTCACCTAAAAGCATTTCCCCAATCACTCGATTAGCTCTTGAAAGTGATAGATGGCGTTCCTCCCCCTATTGAAGGTGGGTGTTCTTCCACATTTCAAGATTTGGGGTTCTTCCTCATTTTTTTCTTCCGGGCCTGGATATCTAGAAGGAGAAATTAAAGTAGAAACTTTTGTGGTGAGATGGATTGTGGATTTCTGAAAGCAATTGAAGGTGCGTAATTTTTCTCACTTTTTCTTATGGACTAAAATTTATATAGACTCGGTCCTTTTTAGTGTAGATCATTGCAACATTGAAGCTTATTTTGTAAATGATGATGGATACTTAAATGGTGTGTAGTTTGACTGCTTGAGTGACTTGCTCTTTATACTTATCGACTGTTTTCATGAACACCAAGTAATGGCAATGAAATAAAGGATGTTGTTGCTTGATGGTGGAATATTTCTTGTTCATTTTTTGATGATCCAGAAGTTTTATGTTCTATCCAAATGCTAAAAGCTTTACCCTTCTATAGATTATGGATTCAATCATCTTCCAGTGGCGTTTTGTAGATTATGAATTCAATCCAAATGCTTATCATTTTTGTATAGTCCAAGTAGGAGATCATGTTAGTTTATTGCTCTACATTAAACATCAAATACATCTTATAAGAAGCCAGTTTTTTTGTTGTATTTAAAAAATCTATATTTTTATTTGGTGTTCGGGTCCAATGAAAATCCCGACTCCGCCACTGATCGGCGCAGCTAGAGTTAGCATGAGCGAGCCATGGTCGGCGGTTCAGCCGAAGCCGTTGGCCGCTCTGACTACGACGCTCTCCAACGTCGTCGAGGCCCGTGGCCGGGGCTTCGAGGCCATGACAGATTACCTCCTCCTCTAATGCACGGGTTGTATGCTTCAAACAGATTACCCTAACATTTATATACGTACACTGGGCTGTATGCTTTAAACCCTTGCAAGTTCATTGTCAAATGAAGAATTAAATGCACTTCAACAGCTAAGGGTCAGCTCAAAATCAAGGAGGGGGCACTGCCCTTAAACAGCCAAGGGTCTGTTCCGATCTGCAACCATTTTTTTGGTTCATATGCACTCATTTCGAGTCCTTACAAGTTCCGTCGTCGGTGCCCTAGCCTACATCGCCTCCCGGACTGCTCTCCATCTCCATTCGACCCACTCAAGTAAATCACACTCCTCCATGGTTTTAAGATTTAATTCATTTTGGTTTTTTTAATCTGCTGTTTTCTTTGTTATCAGCCTAGGGAATGTTATGCCAGCAGAAACCTTTTAGATGCAAAAGTTCATCTACTAGTAGGCATTGTGGATGGGTCTAGACATTCCATCCCCACCTATTCACTATGGTCCTGCCCCACTGTCTTCCTAGCCTAAAGATGATGTCTGACTGTCCTCCCAGTGCTCCAGCAAGATTTTTTATCTTCGTTTAGTTGCTTTTTTTTTTTATTATTATTGTTGTTATAAAAAAATTTAACATTATGTTTGTGAAACTCTGCTTGTCGATGACTCCTGTCTCGTCAACATTTTGGGATGTTCTTTTATAAAGTACAATGCTTATTTAGCTACTTACTTGTCGTTTGTGACTATTGTTGTGTGTTTAGTTGTGGTCCTAGTCGATTTGCTGTTGTGCTAGCTATTAATTTTATCTTGTATTTTTCTGTCTTGCTATTTTTCTGGAGGCCAATGACGATTACTATTGTTTAGCTGAGTTGTAATCCGGGGCAGATTTTTCAAGAACAATAAGCAAAGTCTGAGGCTTCTATAATGCTCCATTCTCTGCATGTGTAACAAATTTCTATACCAACCTATTTTCTCACACTCTTCTCATGTTTTTGGATATTTATGCCCATTGAGGATAATGCTAGGTTTAAGTACAAGGGTAGTTTTCTGTTTGTCACACCCACATTGCACTTTAATTTCATGATATTGGTTTTATTGAGGGGGATGCCTAGGAGATTAATTAGAAAGGCAAAAGGCAGGGTAATTGTTAAACTCTGTGGTTGGAAATTAAGATATCAAAACTCTAACCCGACTATCTTTCTCCTTCTCAGATTCTGGTAATGCTCCATTCTCTGCATGTTTCCTTTCATTGTTGATTCATGATATGATTATCTGAAGCAGATTGCTTCTGTTCCTTATTCTGTGTGTTTTCTTACTCGATCTGTACAGGTCCTGTAAAATTTACCGTGGACTATTTTGATGGAAACATGCCCAATTTAGTTGTTAATCCTTACTCATGGACTAAGGTGAGACTTCCCGGTTACTCACAATCCTTTATTTTGCGCATCCCATTTTATCATCTGCTCAGATGTGCATGATGGTGTGGAGATAAGAGTCAGAGTTCATAGTTTGTTTGGTTGGCTGTCTTTTTATTTACTAATTTTATAATGACTTCTTCAATGACATGCAAAATCTATTGACATCCGCATGCTCCAGTATTTGTTAGTTAAAAGAAATGGCAACAACAACAACAACAAATTATCATAAACACCATTGATTTTTTTAGATAACATTGAACCAAACACAGATATTATCATGTTCATAACATTACTATATAGAAACAGTGAACAGAACACTCCATCATTCAGTTGGTTGAAACAGTTGAAACCCAATGAAGAATGCCATCATGAAGGCCCACTAAATGTCTTATTCTTGTATATAGTTTTGTCCCACATTGTGTAGCATTGTTTAGGCTCTCTCCATGTATGCACACGCACACACACGTGCGTGCGCACACACACGCTTGTACTCTATTTATTCTGGTGTGGATGGCACGCAAGACTATCTTTCTTGGTTGAAATAGGACTCCTTATGAGCGTTGTTTCTATCTATTATTGTGTTAGTTAAAAAGAATCAAGTTCTTAATGACTGAGCGAACAAAAAAAAGAACTCACTAGAGTATGTTATTTCCATTGGATCATGTTTTAAGGTAAAATACTAACTTAATATGTTATTTTTCGTAATTTCATCTAATGTAGTCATGTTTTTGCTAAGTAGGATTGTTTATACTTACTAAAGTATACTGCTTTTCTAGACTTTGGTTATTCATATATCAATTCAACACCTGACATTGTTCTAGTAATAAATTGAAGAACATTTCTTAAATTGTGCAAAAAATTGTGTATAAATGACAAATACATCTAAATAACAAAAGTGCGATGTCAAAAAATGAAATAAACAAACTTCTATGATATACCTACACGCACGTGTTGTTCGAACTTAGATTGATTCACATACATGTATTACGCATGCATACATGCCCACACCACACAATAAATTTTCTAGTTCAAATTTTGATTGATTCATGCACATATGTATGTCACATGCACATATGTATTTCACAGGCTCATATGCATTTCACAGGCTCATATGCATTTCACAGACATATATTTTTTACACAAACATTTTCTTCGATCGATGCCTCCAAGATTATATTTTTTGGGTTTTGTGCTTATAATTTTGAATTGATGAAATATGTTGATCGCAGAAATGGAGCAGGGAGTATCACATGCAATTATTTGTCATCGAGCCTAGCTTTTGATAAGCCGTCCAGTTTGGCATACCTACTGTTTGGAGCCGTCATCGAGCTGATTTTGAGTTCTTGAAACATTCTTAGTCGAAGTTGTGCGAGCACTACATGTTCGAACCGATGTCTTTTGAAATTATTGATGTGAGCAGGCTTCAATATGGCTGATTTGGAGCAGTTGTATAATGTTTTAATACTTCCAACCTGCATTTTTCTTTGCAGTTTTGATGATCTGTTCTCTCTTATTGTAGTTGCAATGATATTGTATTGTTTTAGACAGTTTATAATATAAATTTGTGGGTCATTTTGTTCCCAATAATAAGGAGAAAAAAATAGAAAATTTTGGCATATTTTGCAAATTTATTTTGCCTCTTTGGATCTGTTATGGTATGCGGTTTGTTTATCACTCAAACTCCTTGAGGGGTTTTTACTTTGTTCATTGCATCGCTATTCCTGCAAGTGATCGTGTTACACCCTTAGTTTGACCATCACCCTCAACTTTTATTTAGGCTCGGTTTGGCACGGTGGTGGCCGTCATGAACATAGAGGTTAAATTGTCATTCCTTAACGCCCACTTAAGGAACCTTGTCCACTTTTATGTTCAAACGAATGATGTTTGTTAGGTGATTCTTAACGAATGACGCTTTAACTCATGCGTTTACGACAACCACCACCATGCCAAACGGATCCTTAATTTTTAGATTATGTTTTTGTATGCCCTTTTATTTCTTCTTATTGTCTTTTGCTGCCTTTGCAACTTTGGATTTGTAGTTGTTCATATGGAGACTATCTTCAGTTTGAACTATTTTTAGGGCATTTTTGGTTGCGATATTTAATAAATTCGAATTTGATTCAAGTAGGATTCAACTGATTTAGCAAATCCAGATGGGTAAAATCTAGAATTATCAAAAGAAATTAGAAGTCATCTATCGTGCTTTAGGCTCTATTTGGCAGGGAGTTTTTATTCCGTTGAGTTTAGACAAAAAAACACTATTATCATATAATAATGTATATTTGGCACAAAGCATCCCCGCACAACGAGGGTCCGGGGAAGAGTCCCACCACAAGGGTGAAATGTAGGCAAATCTCACGCATTCCATTTTTGCAAGAGGCTGTTTCCAGGACTCGAACCTGTGACCTCAAGGTCACACGACACCTTAACCGATGTGCCAAGGCTCCTCTTCAACGGTTACGACCGCTACAAGAAAAAGCTAGTTTTTAAAATAAAAATGAATGAAGATCTTTAGGTGAGATCGGGCGTTCACGAATGATGGTTCATAACCACCACGTTCACAACCGCTACAACTGTGCCAAATGGAGCCTTAGGAATCCTAAGAGATTTAGTAAATCAAGAAGAACACAGTACAATCTCATAAGACATTAGAGTATTAGTATGAGTTAAAGAAGTTGAAATCATTTATGCCTAAAGTACAACTTAAAGCCTCTCAATTTCCAATTAATCGAGTTAGAAAAACCATGTGAAAATCCATCACACATAATTTAAGAATGCACATCAACATCTATTGGTCATCAATTGGACCTCGCAACAAAATCTGGTATGGTCGATAACATGATTTCATTGTGCACACGCTCCAAGCATGTAGACAAATGCTAGAATGTCTCATAGATATATCATGTTTAAGGTTAAAGTTCATTCCATCTAAAATAACCAACTCACCTTTAGACGCAAATGACTACAACGATGACGGTATCTGCGACGATTTTGCGGTGTTTTATTAAACACCGCAAAATAATATGCGACATTTAAAAAAGTTGCAAAAACTACCAAAAAATTTGGTCGTATGCGTTAAAGGTTGTAGTGCGATTCCTCCCCCCCCCCCCTTCCTTCTCCTCCCCCTCTTTTTCTTTCTCTTCCCTCCCCCTCTCCCCCTTTTTTCCTCGTCATACCAGAGTAGAACCCGGCGCCCCCCCTCCCCCCCGCATCCCGCTCCCCACGACCTCACCCAGCTGCTGGCGGCGGAGCCGCCAGCGGCCTGCCTGCCCACCGGCGGGTTCGCCGGCCTCCGGCGAACCCGCCGGGGGTTGTCCGGCGGCGAGCGGGAAGGGCCATCGCAGGCGGTGGCCCTGCCCACTCGCCGCCGGACAACCCCCGGCGGGTTCGCTGGAGGGCGGCGAACCCGCCGGTGGGCGGCGGGCAGGCCGCCGCCGCCGGCTGGGTGAGGCCGTGGGGGCGGGATGCGGGAGGGGGCGGTATCGGGGGTGAAGCGAAAATGAAGAGTGCATTTCTTTATGAGTTGGATAATGGCAGGCCAGCATGTACAGATCCAACGGCCAGAAACAATTGTTTGGAGATCGGACGGTTCAGATGCATTTCATGGTGTGATCCAAATATGCATATTGTATTATATATATATATATATATATATATATATATATATATATATATATATATATATATATATATATATATATATATATATATATATATATATATATATATATATATATATATATATAATTTTTTGTCTAAAACGGACGATCTACGAACGACTGCGCGGAAGACAAAATAAAGTTTTAGGATTGCTTCAAATCGAAAAGTGCCCAACATAAAAGTTGTAGATCTCGTCGAGACGAACAAATTTCATGTTAATCATTTTTCCATACGACATCATTTTGACTCTCAAAACGGTACTCAAAGACAAAATGCAACGGACAATGCGAGAAAGGCTACATATCACTCGAGTAGGTGAGAAGATGACTCAAGTAGGTTAGAACATGACTCGAGTAGGTAAGAACATGACTCGCGTAGGTAAGAGCATGACTCGAGTAGGTAAGAACATGACTCGAGTAGGTAAGAACATGACTCGAGTAGTTAAGAACATGACTCGAGTAGTATTTGCACGAACAGGGCGATCTACACGAGAACATGAAATTTACTCAAGTGAAAATCTCCATGAACAGGAAAAAATATACGAGAGCAGGAAGGTTTATTCGAGTAGAAATCTCCATGAACAGTAAAGATAAACGAGAGGAGGAAGGTTTACTCGAGTACAAATCTCCATGAACAGTAAAGATACACGAGAGGAGGAAGGTTTACTCGAGTACAATTTGCATAAAAAAGTTTTTGCAAATCTAACCTTATGATTAAAGAATAAAAATGAATAGTATTTTTCATTTTTGAATAGTACTTTAATATTAAAATATTCATATTTATACATTTTTGAATAAGGAAACTACGAGATAAAAAAGGAGGCCCAAACGCGCGCCGAAGTAAACGAAACTCACGCCGTAGGCGAACACAGACGTTACGAACACAACGGCGATGTCAAAACCAAAATCCGACGAGCCATTCTTGAGATATAAATCCTCAAAGTCTACGACGAACATAAATTCTACAAAACTTCGGAAATTCACCGAGGCTCGAAAATCGCTCGGATTGCGACGAAACTTGACGAGCATGTCAAAAATTAATCAATTTAATTTTCCAATGTGAAATTTTCCATTTTCGGCAAGAATTCAAGAATTTGGAAGACTCGGTCGAAAAGACGTGAAAACACACTAACGGCGACGCGCCTTCAACTCCACGTTAACGTAACGTCCCTTACGTCATTATGACGTCAATAAGAGGATTAAATGATTGCCAGAAAAATCAGGGGCGTTACACTTTGCACTCTAGCATTCATTACTATGTAGTGACTCACTTGGCACCAATCAGGGTTTCAACTTCCCAATACGCTTCTCAATCCAACCACTTATCATACCCTTGTGGATCATAATGTTATGTCTTACATTTGCTAAGCGCAACTCATGACCTAATGTTAACCTGTATGAGATGACTGTCAATTCCGGCCAAATCCCCCTAACTATTTATCATTTGTTTGACATGTATGTAAGATTGATCATTCAAAATTTCATCATTTTTCTAAGTGTTTAGGACCATAAATTAATTCATTTAATTAGGTGACCTAGATCACTTTGTACACGAGCTAATATATCCAATGGTCCATTATGTTTAGATAATTTACCTGGATTTCATCTAGGTTAAAATTGTCTATTCATAAAAATCATGATTTTTCAAATGAAGTACTTAAAATTTACAATAAAAAATTCCTAGAAAATTACTGGCGATCAAAATTGATATCATAATACTTAGGACAGAAATTCATGATCCTAGTCAATGAATTGCCTCAACATAATTTACTATGGACATTATTACCAAAATGCCACCACTGGTGTTTTCTGCATATATAATCATCCAAAAATTCTCAAATAATTATATTGGGTTTTAATCACAGAAATAGGATATTCTAAATTTTTCCATAATTTTTTAACAGTATTTTCCATTACTTTTAAATTAATTTTCATAAAGGGTAAAATTGTAAATCTACTATATACACAAGATAAATTCCTCAAATAGACTTATAATTTTTTCCAGAGATGTAAAATGTCCTATTAGGGCTTGTATCAAAATTTTAGAATTTTACAAGGTTATTAGACCTATATCTCATTTTTATTTCCAAAAGAGCTTATTTTCCAATAATTCAAATTAATGGGATTTTTGTTCCTAAAAATCTCAATCTTTCTAAGGCAGGTGTAATTCATCCCTATAAGCCTCCATCCAAAATTTTATGGACATTCATTGTGCCAAATGAGCTAACTTCCCATTTTTACTTTTTGGCACAATAGTTACAAATTTACACACACCATGCATGTTGGATTTCCCCAACATACAAAGGTCCGAATGGCCTGAATCTTTAACCATGGTCATATAATGACCCAATGGTCATGCTACCCAAATTTAGAGGTATTTGGAGAAGGGAATCTTCTTATATTCCATTTATTTAATAATTGATATTTCTATAAAAACTATATGACAATACATCCCAAAAATTCTGATTTTTGGACAAGACTTAAGTCTAGCATAAGCATTTGCATGTCCAAAATTTAACAACACGTGGACTTAGGATTTGACTTGGGCGCTCATTAAAAAACTTGCCCTAGCCTAGGACCAGTCTTAGTAGAATGACCATACAGGGAGCTATATTGCTCCAAATTATAACTTTAGGGAGTCAATTTAAAGGTAAGACCTAGATCTACCTTTTTTGCGTTGAGTATAATTTCTGAAAATGCCTCTAAGAGGCCTAAAATTTACAAGAAAGTTGTTGTTAAAACAGTGACAGAAAGATGAACATTTAAATAAACGTATAGTTTTAATTTAAATACTGGACGACATCAACTCATTTTCCCTAGTGAGCTGATGGTCTAGATTTCCCCGACCTGGGCAACCTTGATCCCTTATTTCCCGGCCATCCGGCCGCCCCCACCGCCCGTGATTTTCACCACCACCTCCATTGAGTGGCGGCTAGCGTTTCCCGGCGGCATGACCACCGGAGGTGGCTCCTCCGGCGAACCTGAGCAAGAATAAATGCTCGGAATGATCCCTCTCACATGACATCAGACTCATTTGGTCCTGATATGTCTCCTAAAAGATCTAGACAGCTACCATAGAGGGAGGGGAGGAGAAACAGACCCTCATACGAGCTTGACGACGGGTTTGGTGGTGGTGCGCCATGGTCGACCCTTGTTCCGACGTGCTAGCTCTTTTCATGATTTCTCCGACTAATCCTCAGCTCTAGAGATTGTTTCCCACCCTTTCTGGCTCAACAATGACAACGACGGCTTGGAAGAATGAAGGTGACAGTGGGCTTCTCATCTCTCCTTTTATACGGCGAGTTGAGGTTTAAGTGGCTGCCACGTGTCACCCATGTAATGGACCGCCTATTATTGCCTTAAATTGGTCTTCTAGAAATGATCAATAGATTTGCTATAGAGATTAGATTCCAAATGTCCCGTCAACATTTTATCCTAAACCCGGTTCAGCCGGTATAAAAGTGAACCGGCCAACACAGCTTTTCAGATTGAAAAATTCTCCAAGTCCAAAAATGTTGAGTGTGTTGACACCACAAAACGCCTTGTTGAGTGGTGTCGACACCACTCAACGCCTTCAGCACTCCAGGATTTCTTAAGTCAAAAGCATTGAGTGGTGTCGACACCACTCAACGCCGCGTTGAGTGGTGTTGACACCACTCAATGCCGTCAGCATTCCAGCAATTCTAAGTCAAATCGTTGAGTGGCGTTGAGACCACTAGATGCCGCGTTGAGTGACGCTGAGACCACGCAATGCCTACAGCTTCCAAGTTAAGGTATTGAGTGGCGTTGAGACCACTCAACGCCAACATCATCCCGCAGAGTTTAAGTAAAATTGCGTTGAGTGGCGTTGAGACCACTCAACGCCGCGTTGAGACCACTCAGTGCCGCGTGAGTGGCATCGAGTTCACTCGACACCTCATCGAATGACGTCAAGATCACTCGACGCCTAAAGATTCCCGAGTAATTTCTAAGTTAAATTCATCGAGATCACTCGACACATTTTTAAATGGCGTCGAGATCACTCGACGGCTAAAATTTCCAGAATATTTTCTAAGTTAAATTTGTCGAGTGGTGTCGTGTCTATATGACTCACCCGACGCTACCAGAACCTGAGTCAATTCACTTGACTCAAAATGCATGTGAGGGGTCTAGCACGAAATGAGATGTTACATATTTCAACATTTTGGTAAAAGTGGGGACTGATTCCTTACTTTTATGACTTGAGGGACTGATTTCATAAAGCGACAGAAGTTGAGGGACTGATTTGGTGGTTTTGCCTAAAGTTAATCATGCTTTAAAAACACGTCAGATCTAGGTTTAGGGTTCCTCACTCGCACGTGTGAAGTTCAGGCCATTAAACCCTCGATCTCTAGGATGTCGCCGCCCGAACGCTCGATTTCCATGAAAGAAGTGAACTTCCCCTTGATCTTCCGGTTAGATCTTTCTTCAGATTCGAGGGATTCTTGGACAAACAAGGTATCACCATTCATAGCGGCAACTTCTCTGAATGAGCCTAGGGTTATCAACGACAAGATCTCCATCACTTAAGGTATGATTTCATAGTTTTCCTAAATCCTCGTCAGGAACAAGCCTTTTGGTGGGATTTCTTGTTTAATAAACCTCAAGGATCATTAGTCCCTCACATGGAAGTTGAATGCATGTAGATATCTCGGCATTTCTAAAGGACACCTTCAATCTCCAGGCCTTACATCTTTAGGTCTCAACTGGAAAAGGAGGGTTTTGCTATCAGAAGGGTTTGCTTCCTACAATTTGTTCGGGTACTACTAAATTTTTTGAATAAGCAAATGCTTACTAATCTTTTAGGTTGTTCATTTAGTGTTTTATTTGATTATGAACCTCTGAATTCACCACGTCTTCTTTTATAATCATGTAATGCAGATAAATTACTTGTATTTAAAGAACAAATTTGCTACATCACACCATTTGGAAATGAAAAATAAACTGAACCATTACTCACGATATTCTTACATTGTTCTGTGTTATAGAAAATACATAAGTGATCAGAGAATGCAGATGAAGGAGAACCAGAGTATGCACTATTACATACAACCACCCCTAACTTGGCACACAATGAGAATGCACATGAAGAACCAGAGAATGATCAATATGTTGAAGATAATATATTTGATTGCCCTAAAAATCCCATCAGTGCAAAAAATAATAGTTTATATATGCCTCTCTTGGAGAAAAACAAACCGTTGTGGTAAGAATGTTTGGAGCACACAAAATTATTTTTTTTTATAAAAGCTTTTGCATATCAAAACACTTGGAAATTTGCGTAATGTACACTTTAGTATGTTGTTGAAAACTCTACAAGGTGCGATTACAGGTGGGCATGAAACTGTTAAATTTTCTCAGCGTGGTCAGCAAGGTAGCCCAAATACCAAATTAATATCTTCGGCACTACCCAGTTCTCACGTTGAACCAGCGGAAAACCAAGGACCAAGGCTAATCCCAACAAACAATGGAAGCACAAACAGATCTTTTATTCATTTACTCCTTTACAACACGAGGCATACATAGCGAGACATGATTTCACTAGTATAACAGCTGTAAACAGAAAGCACCCAAAACCAAGCCGGGCGGGCAGCACCGGAGTCCGCCGAGACCGCCGAGGTCACCGAGGTCGCCGAGTCCACTGAGAACGCCCGAGCTAAGCTGCAATCCGCCGAATAGCCACGGAGTCCGCCGAAGCCGCGAGGCCGCGCGGACACACCGTTATTCGTCTCCTGCTGAAGCTAAACTGAGGAACACACCCCCTACCCTCCTGAAGCAGGCGGACAGGTTATTGAAGCTGGCAAAGTTGAAACAGAGTTGACAAGCCGCAGAGCGACCTCCTGCTGAATCCGCAGAGACCGCACAACTTCCAAGTACTTGAGCGAAGTCACAGCCAAACTCCTGGCTCCTTGAAGCTATCCGCGCGACCTGCACACAACAAACCATCAGCCCTGAATCAATCCGCACGGACAGAAAAACTGAGACCGCAGCTCCTTACCCAACCTAACTTACTGTTCACTCAGTTACTGTAGACCTGCCAGGGGGGTCCTATTTATAGGCGAGGTGAGGAGTGTGGTCACCGCCCTAGAGATAGCGACACCGCCCTAGCCCGCGCGATAGCAAAACACCGTCCGCCGAGTCCGCAAGGACTTAGCCGGATACCAAGGAAAACTGCCAGGAGCAAGACAACATTGGCGAACCCTCATCAGTCCGCCCAAGCTATGCGGACAAGGCATCAGCCCGCAAAGCCTCCAACCACTGCAGGACAGCAACCCCCTTCAATGACAGTCCGCACAAACCCGAGGAAGTCTGCAAGACTCAACCTCAATCCGCCGCAAGTCCACGACCAAAGGCAGATAGCAAGTCCTCCCGGTCACCAGCGGACTTGGCGGATACGGCGGACACCATGGTCTTGGCACAGAGTGTGACCAAGTCCAAAACCATCAAAGGCCAATGCGAGCATGGCAGACATAAACTCTCGTCTGCCAAACACCCTAGCACAGACCGCTAGTAGTCCGCAGGCTACTCGCACACCTGCCCAACACAGCAGTCATCTCCCGGACTCCAGACACCAGTCCGCCAAAGACCTCCACAGCAAGGCACCTGCTGTAACACCAGAGCTCGACAAGGCCTCAGCCAAGCTCTAAGCCCAGTCCGCAACAGCCCACACCGCGGAAACATCAGTCCACAAGCTTCCCGCGGACATGAGCCAAACCGCCAATCAGCACAAGCTTGCAACGCGGCCACAGAGCAATGCACCAGTCCGCCAGCCTCTATCCACTCAGGCCGCTCCTTGGCTAAACCAATCAGCCAACGCCTTATCCGCAGATACCAGGCCGTATAATACTTGCATATAACCCGCTCAGAACAGCCGGCTTCCACTAGACTTTCCACCAGGCCGTACACAACAGTCCTCCTAGTCTGCCGAGTCCGCCAACGCTGTCCGCCCAGGCCGCCCGGCCTGTCCCATCAACCACTTCCCCTTCACAAATTTCAACACTCTCCCTTGAAGTGGGAAGTGGTGACCAAGCCCAACAAGCTGCGTAAGCGCTCAAAAGGCCCCTTCGACAGTGGCTTCGTGAAGATGTCAGCAATATTATCTTCACTCCGTACATGCCCGACCAACAGAGATCCCTCCAACACCTTCTCCCTGATGAAGTGGTGATCAATCTCTATATGCTTGGTCCTGGCGTGACACACTGGATTGTTAACCAGTTTGAGAGCACTCTCATTGTCACCCCGGAGTAAAGTTGGCCCTTGCACTTCTTCACGAACATCCTCTATAAGCCTCCTCAACCAGATGGCTTCCCGAGCAGCCAAGGCTGAAGCCTTATACTCTGCCTCCGTAGTTGAGACGGACACCGAGTCCTGCTTCTTGCTACATCACGAGATGCTAGCTGAACCGCAAGTGAACACATAACCTGAAGTAGACCTCCGATCATCTGAATCACCGCCATAGTCAGCATCCATGTACCCAAGCAACGCAAACTACGAGTCACTTCCATAGAGGAGTCCCATGTCAGAAGTCACCTTGACATACTTCAGAATACCCTTTGCCGCCACTAGATGAGATTGCCTTGGTTCAGCCATATACCGATTTACTCGGCCAACAGCATAAGCAATATCCGGCCTTGTAATCGTCAGGTAAATCAAGCTCCCAACAAGAGCTCTGAACACCAAGGGATCATGAAGAATCCTTCCCTCATCTCGTCGAAGCTTCTGCCCAGGTTCCAGTGGAGTAGAGCACTTCTTCCCTTCGCCCATGCCGAACCGCTTCACAATGCGATCTGCATACCCTTTTTGGCTAATGAGAATCCCGCACTCCTTCCTCTCCACCTCAAGATCGAGAAAGTGATGAAGCTCTCCCAAGTCTTTCATCTCGAAGCGTATAGCAAGCTATGCCCTGAGCCTTGCTACTTCCCCCTCCGAATTCCCTATGATGATCATGTCATCCACATACAACAGGACAAAGACTAGTAGCTCCCCCTTCTTCTTGACGAACGAGCTTGAATCCGAGTTGGAAGCAAGGTATCCACAGAATTGCAAGTACTCTGCAATCTTCCCATACCAAGCTCTAGGAGCTTGCTTTAACCCATAGAGAGCCTTCCCGAGTTTACAGACATAGTCCGGATGCTTTTCAGAGACAAAACCAAGCGAATGATCCATGAAGATGTCCTTGTCAATCTCTCCATAAAGAAAGGAATTCTTCACATCGAGTTGTCACAACCTCCATCCCTTGCTAGCAGCCAAGGCGATCACCACTCTTACTGAAGTCATCTTCGCAACTGGACTGAATGTCTCCTCATAGTCTTCTCCATACTGCTGTGAGAATCCTCTAGCGACCAGGCGAGCCTTGAACCTATCAATGCTCCCATCAGCCTTCTTCTTCAACTTATATACCCACTTGCAAGTAACCGGAGTAATGCTATCAACCTTGGGCACAAGGTCCCAGGTTTCATTCTTTTTCAGAGCATCAATCTCTTCCTTCATGGCACCTTCCCACTCCTTAACTCCAGTGGTCTCATTGAAGGTTGCAGGCTCTCGCTCATCCAGAGGACC
Source organism: Platanthera guangdongensis (assembly GCA_039583875.1). Lineage (NCBI taxonomy): Eukaryota > Viridiplantae > Streptophyta > Magnoliopsida > Asparagales > Orchidaceae > Platanthera > Platanthera guangdongensis. Next base: position 269,322,671 of record CM077150.1, read on the forward strand.
TGCAAAGAAGCAGGAGACAAAGCTCACTGCATTCCCATCACAGTACCGAGTCGGTGTCTTAACAATCCTCTTCGATCTCCGAAGGGTCGGCTCCCTGCTCACTGCTTCCGTGCGACACGGCGTGCTTCTTCGGGCTCAACTCCTACACACGGCCCAGGACACGGCCGTTGGGGCGTTTGTTCGGCGAAGCATTGAGCGGTGCTCCCCCTGCTTCCTGAGCCGGGTTGGGGCGTGTTTGAGAAGGCTCAGCCTCGGAGTAGGCCGTGTGAGTCTCGGGTTGGAATTATTTTCCTTGCAACAGGAGCTGCTGGTGAAACAGCAAGCTCCTCTTCCAAGCCTTTTTGGGTTTTCAGCAGCCGTTGTTTCCCTCTTCCTGGACCACCGATGCTTTAGAAGATATATTCATCTTCTTCTTCTTAACCCAAGGGAGAGAGAAGAAGCCAAGGGAGAGAGAAGGGAGGAGTTGATACTTCCGGTTAGCTCAACCGATCCACCTTCATATGACGTCAGCTCGTCAAAGACAACATCCGGAGGAGACTCTTGACACCATTTGATGAATGTATGGATGTGATGATTGTGAGGAGGCAAGCTCCTGGTGTGACTTATGCGTCCCGGCCTGTTACAGGATCTAGTTAAAGGTAGGATCATGCATTAGGGGAGCCGAGTCCCGGGTTGCTGCATCCGGATTAGGAGGGGGATCTTCTTCCGCTCACACCACGGAGTCGTCTGCTCTGTTTGTGAGCTGTGAGGATGGACAGTGGCTTGGGCGGGACAAAGACAAGCTCGAGAGACAGCGTCCTTGCCTTCGCATCCAGCTTAGTGATGTGTTTGTTAGTTAAGTGGCTGTGAAGATGTGATTTGTGATGTTTGTTGTTGCATGAGAAAGGAAGCCAGGACATGGGTAGGGGGTAGGGTCATATAATGGGTCGTAGCTTTGTTTTCTGTGTTGGTTTGAAGTTGAGGTGCTGCGGTTTGGACCGAACACCCGAAGGTGTCTGTGTGGCCGGCCTGCGTGCCGAACAAATTGTTGTTGTGAAAGAGGAATTTGTAAAGGCTCGGGTGTGTGAGTTGTATACTTCTGGTGTTGTTTTTTATATAAATCTGGTATTTATATTTGGTGGACTTCAGCAACAGCTCAAAAGGAGTCTTCATGTTGCTTGTCTGTGCTATAGGGCCCCGGCCGGACCCACTGAGTGGCATCCTGTTGATGCTTCCGTTGCTTCTTCGGGCTCACATAAGCAGCGGTGCTCCCCCTGCTTCCTGACAAGACATCCCCTCCGCCCAAAAGCACCACCACCGACCTTGGGATATCTTTCGCATGAAGCCAGCATTTGCAGGGCTCCGTCAGATGACGGATCTTCCTTCTCCTTCAGCTCCGCTACCCCATAAGCAGCACAAGACATTCCGCCCAAAAGGACCTGTTGTGGAGTGTGAGCACTTCCGCTCCGCTAAGTAAGCTCCCGTTGGATCCCGTACTTCCTGTAGAAGTTAGAAAACTCGGAGGAGACAAACTCACACCCGTTATCAGTTCTAAGCTTCTTAATCCGCAAGCCAAGCCGGCCTTCTACCAACTCCTTAAACTCCACAAACAAACGGAAGGCTTCCGACTTCTCCTTTAAGAAGTACACCCAAGTATACCTTGAGTAGTCATCAAACAAGAGAAGCATGTATCTGCTTCCACCAAGGCTGGCAGTAACCGTTGGTCCCATCAGGTCGCCATGAATGCACTCCAATGGTTTCTTGCTCCTTGTTTTTGATTTATCAAATGGAAGGTGATGTGTGTTACCGTATTGACAGCCCGCGCAAACATGCCCGTCACCAAAGGAGGACAACTTAGGTAACCCCTTCACCAAACTTCTACTAGCCATAGCCTTCAGCTTGTCCATGTCAACATGCCCCAGCCTCTCATGCCAGATAGCAGCGCTATCATTGGCCCTCATACGATCAACATAAGAATTGGTGGCAAGAACAAACAAGTTATTCACCCTCCTTCCAACATGAGCAACATCAGCCTTAACCGCTGATACGTTGCGAAGGAACCTCATGTCTGTTGGCCCAAACAGAACGTGATAACCAGCGTACACCGCATTGGTTACTGTGAAGAGGTTCTTCTTCATGCCCGGCGCGTGTTACACACTCCATAACGTGAGTGGCCCCTGATCACTACCCAAAGACATGACCCCCTCTTTCTCTACTGCATAAACAGTATTATCAGCAGTGATAATAGCTTCATTACCTGAGTAAGTCTGCATGGAGGTGAACTTCGACTTGTCTCCGGTGAGGTGATGACCACACCCGGAGTCCACGATCCACTCGCCGTTGAAGTCCTCAGCAGACAAGGCCCGGACACAAGTGCCCGTCATGAAGGCTCCGCCCCATTCTGCTTCTTCACTTCTCGAGCAAGTTTCCTCCTTTCCTGCAGCATGCCCAGGCTGCAGTTTGACCTTTCAGTCCCGCTTGAAGTGCCCTCGCTGATGACACCGGTAGCACTTCAAATTCTTCTTCCAGTCCTTAGGAGCATTGCTCCTCTCCGGCTGATATGAAGTTGAAGTCTCCTTCTCACCAGTGACATGCACCTTCTTCTTCTTCTGCCCTTCCCATCCTTTCTTCTTGCCTGAGAAGGGAGCTTCGCTGCCTTCCTGATTAAGATTCACTCCAGCCATTTGCCTTGCCAAGCTCTCCTGCGATGCAAGCAGATTCTCCAGCTCCAGCAAAGACGGCTGAGTAGCCCACCCTTGAACATATGTCACAAAGGCCACATAGTCCTTCCGCAAGCCGCGGATAATGTGCCTTTTCATCTTCGCCTCAGAGATAGGCTCATCAGGATCCAGTGCTGACAGCTCAGCACACAAGCTCTTCATCTTTAAGAAGTACTTCGAGATGGAAAGGTCTCCCTGAGTTGCCCTGGCCAACTCATTCTCCAGAAACTGAAGCCGCGCCACATTCTTCCTATTGAACAACTCATCAATGGTTGTCCAAATATCAGCAGCCGACTCACATCCAACGATGTGATCAAACAGTTCCGGAGACACGACCCTCTTAAGGATAAACTCTGCCTTAGCATTTGTTTTCCTCCAGAGCCTAACCTGCTCAGCAGTACCAAAAGCAGCAGTCACTTCCTGTCTGTCGTCACCACCGACGATTTCCCACAGCTCCTCGCCAAGAAGATAACTCTTCATGCACGACTTCCACTTCTTAAAGTTAGTCGGCGTTAAGAGTTCAATTCCCAGACCTCTTGCAAAGCTCCCTTCCATTTCAACACCTGTTGGCAACCTTACAGAAGCTCCGAGCAACAACACAGGTTGATCACCACTCAAGCCCTGAGTAACAACACTGGTTGACTACCGCTTACGCAACTGAACCTCGCTTTGATACCATGTTAAATTTTCTCAGCGTGGTCAGCAAGGTAGCTCAAACACCAAATTAATATCTTCGGCACTACCCAGTTCTCACGTTGAACCAGCGGAAAACCAAGGAACAAGGCTAATCCCAACAAACAATGGAAGCACAAGCAGATCTTTTATTCATTTACTCCTTTACAACACGAGGCATACATAGCGAGACATGATTTCGCTAGTATAATAGCTGTAAACAGAAAGCACCCAAAACCAAGCCGGGCGAACAGCAACGGAGTCCGCCGAGACCTCCGAGGTCGCCGAGTCCGCTGAGAACGCCCGAGCTAAGCTGCAATCCACCGAATAGCCACGGAGTTCGCTGAAGCTGCGAGGCCGCGCGGACACACCATTATTCGTCTCCTGCTGAAGCTGAACTGAGGAACACACCCCCTACCCTCCTGAAGCAGGCGGACAGGTTATTGAAGCTGGCAAAGTTGAAACATAGTTGACAAGCCGCAGAGCGACCTCCTGCTAAATCCGCAGAGACCACACAACTTCCAAGTACTTGACCGAAGTCATAGCCAAACTCCTGGCTCCTTGAAGCTATCCGCGCGACCTGCACACAACAAACCGTCAGCCCTGAATCAATCCGCGCGGACAGAAAAACTGAGACCGCAGCTCCTTGCCCAACCCAACTTACTGTTCACTCAGTTACTGTAGACCTGCCAGGGGGGTCCTATTTATAGGCGAGGTGAGGAGTATGGTCACCGCCCTAGAGATAGCGACACCGCCCTAGCCCGCGCGATAGCAAAACACCGTCCGCCGAGTCCGCAAGGACTTAGCCAGATACCAAGGAAAACCGCCAGGAGCAAGACAACATTGGCGAACCCTCATCAGTCCGCCCAAGCTATGCGGACAAGGCATCAGCCCGCAAAGCCTCCAACCACTGCAGGACATCAACCCCCTTCAATGGCAGTCCGCACAAACCTGAGGCAGTCCGCAAGACTCAACCTCAATCCGCCGCAAGTCCACGACCAAAGGTAGATAGCAAGTCCGCCCGGTCACCAGCGGACTTGGCGGATACGGCTGACACCATGGTCTTGGCATAGAGTGTGACCAAGTCCAAAACCATCAAAGGCCAATGCGATTATGGCGGACATAAACTCCCGTCCGCCAAACACCCTAGCACAGACCGCCAGCAGTCCGCAGGCTACTCGCACACCTGCCCAACGCAGCAGTCATCTCCCGGACTCCAGACACCAGTCCGCCAAAGACCTCCATAGCAAGGCACCTGCTGTAACACCAGAGCTCGACAAGGCCTCAGCTAAGCTCTAAGCCTAGTCCGCAACAGCCCACACCGCGGACACATCAGTCCGCAAGCTTCCCGCGGACATGAGCCAAACCGCCAATCAGCACAAGCTTGCAACGCGGCCACAGAGCAATGCACCAGTCCGCCAGCCTCTATCCGCTCAGGCCGCTCCTTGGCTAAACCAATCAGCCAACGCCTTATCCGCAGATACCAGGCCGCATAGTCCGCAGACTACTTGCATATAACCCGCTCAGAACAGCCGGCTTCCACTAGACTTTCCACCAGGCCGCACAAAACAGTCCGCCTAGTCCGCCTAGTCCGCCAACGCTGTCCGCCCAGGCCGCCCGGCATGTCCCGTCAACCACTTACACTTCACAAATTTCAACAGAAACACCGCATGCTAACTATAATGAAGCCAAGAAAATTAGTTCCAAATTATGCCAAAATTACATTAAGATTGATGCATGTGAAGATGATTGCCCATTATTTTGGGGGCCACACAAAAATAGTAATACTTGCTGTGTATGGAAAGTCACGATGGGCTGACAATACTGAAGATCAATTGGTTCGCAAGTCAAGAAAATATAAGCAACAAGATGTGAACACTTTAAGAAATATTCCCAGAAAAATTCCATTACTTTCCATTTATTGAGCGTTTAGAAAGGCATTCCATTTGTAGGCAGAAAATCGAAATTATGCAATGACATGCCAAAGAGCCTAACCATCATAGTTTAATGCACCATCCTAGAGATGGCATAGCATGGAAAGATTTTGATCAAAGAAACCAAGAGTTCTCTAGTGAATCTCATAATATTTGCATCGCCCTTCCCACCGATGGTTTCAATCCTTATGGTGATCTTAGTAGCACGTACACGTAGTACATGGCCTATTATGCTAGATGTATATAATGTGCTACCTTGGGAGTGCTTGAAAAAGATATTTATCACCAAGTCAGGTCTGATATCTGGTCCAAAAATGTCTGGTAACAATTTAGATGTTTATTTACAACCATTAATAAAAGAGTCGAAAGAGTTTTGCGGTGACACCAACTCACAGGTTAGTCCCCACTATAAGATTCTAATCCTACAGACTAACATATCATCCAAGACAATCACATAAGTAAGTAGAAAAGGAATAAAAAGGAAACATACACATCACATTATAAGGAAAAACATGTCTTCAGTGGGATAAAAGAGTCTAGCAGAGAAACGGGCTTATGCCGAGTACATCATAAGAATCAATAAAAGCTTATGCCCAATACAAAATATAACTCTTTCTCACTCAAAATTGCAGAAGTACTAATCATCATCCTCACTCTCATCAACCTACAGTAGAGTAACGGTATGCCGAATTAGTTCCTCAAGTCCTGCAATCCTGGGATGTCGGTCCTCCGAGGTATCGTACAGCTATCCCGACTCCTGGTGTTCCTAAAATGATATGGTCACCGATCTTTAGTCAAAAAGACTAAGGCTCTTCGACATCCACTCACCTTGATGACTCCTATGCACTGAGCAGAAGGATGGAAGGAAAAGTTACAATAGTAACAGTAATGGTACAAATAGGTGACGGTGGAACTTACTTGCAAGAATATATGTAAAGGTACAAAATATATCATATAATCTAAGCTATCAGTTCTATAGAGGTGTAGCAGTAATAAATGACAGGTAACTATAGTGCATGAAATATGTAAAGAAGTAAAGAACATCTACTCTGCCATTTCAAAAACGTACCTTAACTTATATGAATGCTCATACAAACTTATAAGTTAAGGTTTCCAGTAAGTAACTCATCATATAAAAGTGCTCATACAAATTTATATGATGTGGATCTTCGAGAAATGAATGTTATGTTATGCAATACAATGTCGATGTTATGCTTCATACAAATACAACTTACACACACGACTATATACGCACAGACCTTTATTTCATACTTTTCGAAGGCAGTTAACCTCTCTGGCACCAACCACTATGGCTCACGGTGACAGTGGAGCGGGCGTCTCCACTACTTGGCGAGTATACACACTACCTGGCCTAGACCTCCTATATGCCTCTATACATGTCTCAAGCACACTTTAGAGTCTCTATATACTATCGATGGGGGTATCCTAGTCTTTTGGAGTAAGTGATGGGCTTCTGGGAAACATCACAAGACACCGCCAACCAAAAATCAATTGGCTGAAATTATTAATTATGCAAGGGTATTGATAGTTTCCGATATGGGACACTATATATTCTCAGCAAGCCCCATCATATATATATATATATATATATATATTATATATATATATATATATATATATATATATATAATATATATATATATATATATATATATATATATATATATATATATATTATAAAACAATAGTGATATCTTGAAGCACGCCATGAAATTCATGTGGATCGTCCGATCTTCAGAAAATTTCATCACACACCATGAAATTCATGTGGACCGTCCGATCTTCAGAAAATCCCATCAGACCGTTGGATCTAAAAAACGCGGTCTGCCAATAGCGAAATCTCCAAAAAGAACACTGTTCACTTCTTCCGATTTCCCGATAGCAAGTTTTCCGCCTCCGTCCCTTCACGGGCTCACCCCACAGCCGGCGGCTCCTGCGGGGGCAGAGCCGCCGCTGCCTGCCCGGCACACACCGGCGGGTTCGCCGGCCTCCGACAAACACGCCGAGGGTTGTCCGGCGGTGAGCGGGCAGGGCCACCGCCGGAGTTCGAACGGACTGAACCCGTTCGACGAACGTCGAACGGGTTGGCACGTTCGACGATCGTCGAACGGGGGAGGGGGGTTTTAAATTTATTTTTTTTATTATTTGTTTAAATAATGAATTAAATTATTGAAAAAAATCTAATTTAATAAAAATTCAAATAAATTTTAATAAAAAATTCTAATAAATTTTAAAATTATTAATATATATACATGTATATATATATACATGTATATATATATACTAGCATCTTCGAACGGGTTTCGCCCGTTCTCGATGCGTCGCTGCGGGTTGTCCGACGGTGGCCCTGCCCGCTTGTCGCCGGACAACCCCCGGTGGGTTCGCTGGAGGCCGGTGAACCCGTCGGTGGGCACCGGCAGGCCGCCGGCGGCGGCGGGGGTGATTCTGTGAGGGGGCGGGAGGGGCGGGATGATATCAGGATTTCTTGAAGGATGAACAGTGCCGATGCTGGAGATGTGGATATTAGCAGGCCGCCTTTTATAGATTCAATGGCCAGATATGATTTCCTGGAGATCGACGGTTCAGATGAGATTCATGGTGTGTTTGAAAATAGCACTATTGTTTTATATAATAAAGATATATATATATATATATATATATATATATATATATATATATATAATATATATATATATATATATATATATATATATATATATATATATATATATATATATATATATATATATATATATATAAATATACTATAAGGGAAGAGCTAAACATCCCATGGTGTAACATTTAAATCCCAAAATGCCCTTATAAAATCAGCTTTTGTGAGTTAATTGAAGGGGTTTTTTGGTCATTTGTCCGGATTAAGGCTTAATTAAAACAGGCCGGCACTATTCACGCGCCTCAAATTCCCGATACGCCATTTCTTCGTTCGTTCTTCTGCGCAGATAGGGCATCGCAATCCCTCCTCCCGCGACTTTACGACACCATTATCTCTGTATGCCTCGCACCACCTCTCGCGCTTCTTCCACGCGACGGAAGAGTCGGCGACGACGGGGCCGATCGCAACCCCATTCAAATCTAACCCGCAACCCCATTCGCTCCTCCCCCAATCTCCTTCCCGCGGCGCTGATGGCAGAACACGATTCGGTTTGCTTCAAGCTTCGATCTCTTGCTTTCAAGTAATTTCTCACATCTTCCTCTTTTGTTTCTCTCAAGCGCTCGCTCTCTCTACAGAGTTTGGAATGTTGCTCCTGTGTTCCTTCATACTTCCTCCCGCTGAAAGCCGAGGGCATCACACTACACGCCGCACCATTTTCTCTCTTCGGGCGTCGGCTCGCCTTCAAATCTGAAACTTCCTCCGTTTGCAATTATTCTCCCCAAACCGCAAGCTTAGTTAAGGTACAATCGGCAACTCCGGTAAGGTTTCTATGCGTCTTTTCCCTTCTTCACCATCTAGCTCACCCCCAAACTCCCGATTTTGAGACCTACTCTGTTTTCCACAGATTCTGCAAGCACCTCCCGTCGCAAATTCTACAAGTACATCCAGTTAAGGCACGATCGACAACTTCAGTAAGTCTTCTATGCTTATTTTTTCTTCCTCTCCAACCAACTCCCCTCCCATCCCCCAACTTCAGATCCGACCCTTAATCTGTTTAGGGTATTGTCGGTCGTAGGTTCTGCACGCATCTCCGATAAGGAACTAATCCACACAGTCAATGTTCAAGACGACCAATTCCCCAATCCCCGTGAGTTCATGATATTGGATTTAAAACATTTATTATAGCTTTTTCTTAAGAACTTCATTCTAGAATCACACAGATCTCACTGTCAAGAATTGTACCCTAGCTTTTTCTCTTATCTTTGATTTTTCAATTTCAATTTTTAGATCTCTGATATCTTGAGATCTCTGATTTTGCGGGAGGAAACTGAGTTTTGTATTGAGATCTAACAAAAATTATTTCATCTCGAAATTGTGATGTATTGAAAAAATAAACACTTAAGTAGAGATCTAACAACTCAGAATTTTTTGTTTCAAGTTTATTTAGTTGTCTGATGTTGCATATGAGAAAAGTACTTCTTCATGTGATTGTTTTAGAATGTATTGAATCTGTGTTGTCTCATGTGAATGTTGTTTATAATTGTTCGTTTTAAAACATTTATTATAACTTCTGGTTCACAACTACATTCTTAAATTTCAGATAGTTTATTATTTTCCTCTATAAGTTTACATTTCAAAACATGCATGCGTAAAAATATCGAGCATCTAATCCACACAGTCAATGTTCAAGACGACGTGATGTGAAAGTCGCCCCCGCTTAATACTTGAGTTCATTTTAAGTCATGTCGAATAATTACTGCAAGGTTTTCTTTTTAGTTTAAAATTAGGTATGATTTGTTTGTTGTTAAGCCCTAAGTTTAAAGCCCCAAACTTGATACTTCAAGTCTTTGTTTATGGTATGATTTCTTATGGAATGTTGCTCTTATGGAATGTTTCTTCTTCACATAAGGTCTTAGGTCCTTCCCTACTCCTGCACAAATTTTTTTTATTTATGCTTTATTTGCCTTTTTTTGGCAGGACTTCATCTCGACAACATGTATCTGGAGAGATTGATCCATGTGCATGTATCTCACCAGAAGCTCCCCTTGCATCGACGTACCTGCTCCGCACGAATAAGCACAAAGAGCTTCGACACACCTCTATGCCGCGAGGCGTGCTTGATGCTGCCCTAATCCATGGCCTGCCCTAATCCATGGCTACTTGATGCTGCTATTTTCTTCTTCTTTGGTGTTTCTTTCGGTAATCGATGAAACTTTCTGAATTTTGGCTATGGTAACCTACTTACTGCTGAAGCTTTTGCTCCATTTGTTCATATTGGGGCAGATCTGAGTATGGAATCACGCTCCACGTTGACGTCACTCCTTTGAATGCACTCCTTCACTTAAGCTTAGAAGCTACAATACTCACTCCTAATTCTCGGACTCCCTGATTCAACTTGCTAGCTCACTCATTTGGGGGATACAGGTAAGTTGCTTCATCCCTCAATCTGAGCATGGTTGTGCTCTCTATATTGATATCATTCCTTCAAATGCACTCCGGTTAGTGAAAATCACTTATGTTCTGCTTTGAATCTATTGCTGTTTGCTTGATTCATCAAAGGTTTATGTTGCCTACAATTGCAAGTGCATCTAATTTTTACCATTTAGTTCATTTATTTTCTATATTTGAATTTTTTTTTACTTTTTTTGTTCTATGCAGCACTAAGTTGGGGGATTTGAAAGTTTCTCGGAATTACTGGTATACACATCTCTAACGTCATAATTTTTGTTTTAAATCATGCACATTACGACTCCACAACTCTTAACAGTTATGAGTTCTGTTTTGGGTTTAAAAGTCAAATATTTATATTACCCTTTTGATTTGTAGAAGAATTTTCTCAATAAAGATAGCATGACCAACTTTTTTGTTTATATTGTGCGTACCATGTTATGTTAGAAGGGAAATTAGTGGCCTAAACAATTAGGTGACTCTTATCTTTTGATGGACACTCTTCAATTAGTGTCATTCTTCATTTCCATCATGTTATGTTAGATGAAAGGGTGAAATTATCAAATAAAAGGGAAAAGGCGAAAAAAAACACAATAGAGCATTTTGTATAATTCCAGCCTTCATTACTCACGTTTAATGTTCTTTGTTTGTTATTTTTGGATTTTTTTTGATGTCACTTATTTAATTAAGATAGTAAAATTAGTTTTTTTTACTTTGTTCTCCAATTTATATAAGGTCTTCATTCCTGTTCAAACTAGAATTGTTGACACTTTACTCAGGTTTAATGTTCTCTGATTTTATTGTTCACCTGATGACAGCTAAACTTAATAAACTTGAGCTAAATATATTGTGGAAATGTACTTTAGTATGAGAATCGATTTTAATCATAATTACTCACCCCTTCCCATTTATTTGGACAGATGCTACTTGCTAATCGATGTTTGGATACTAATTGATAATTTAGAAGATGCTCTACTAATGTGGAAAGTTGGTCTATTAATGAAAAATATAATAATGATTGTAGGACATCACACTTTAATCTTATATCATGCATTCAATACTTCAGCATTTATGGCGTTGCTTTTCTTTTAATCAGTATCATTTTGTGATAAATATCAGTAGCTGAAATGCTATTGGAGTGGAAGGATTGGAGTGTGATGGCGGTGGCGGTGCAGATTTTGGAGTTACCGGTCGCGATTGTTGTAGTGACAGTGTGATGTAGTCTGGCCTCTCTACTTAAGGCAAGGAAGAAAGGTCCCAAACAAAAATTCTGCTATTCTCTGAAAATCTCTGATAGTTATGCAATGGTTGTTAAGTTTCTTGCAAATTACCATTTTTTGCAGTCACCCTGTTTTTGTCGAAATAAATTTTTTATTAAATACAATCATTTTAATATGGCAGTAATTAGAAGTTGATATTTGTTTGTTCATGAGTTTATTGATGTTGAATACAGTGGAGAGGAAGGATTGGAGTGTGATGGCGGTGGCGGTGCGGATGATGGAGTTGCCGGTCGCTATTGTTGTAGTGACATTGCGATGGAGTCTTGCCTCTCTCTACTTAAGGCAAGGAAGAAAGGTACTAAACTAAAATTCTGCTATTCTCTGAAAATCTCTGATAGTTATGCAATTGTTGGTAAGTTTCATGCAAATTACCATTTTTTTACAGTCACCCTATTTTTGTTGAAATAAATTTTTTATAGATACAATCATATTCCAGTAATTGGAATTTAATATTTGTTTGTTCATGAGTTTATTGATGTCGAACACAGTGGAAATGACAAAAATTAATTTTAGGACATCACATTACAATTTGTGGCTCTGAAAAACAACTTTGGGGATTTAGTTTTAGGTATTTCTTACTTCTAATATTTTTTGCTAGATTAAAATAATCTTTTTTAAATGAATTTATGTTGATTTCTTTTGGGAAGAAACACGACTCCATTTTTTAGTAGTAGCCCCTTGCTTTCAGATGTTTTTCCATATCTGATTTAACTTCTAATAAATCAGACAAAAGACAACAGTGCATAAATCAAGGTTCATGTTATCAAGATCCTCTCTAAAATTTCCTATTTATTGGTCATAGTAAAGTGTGATTACTAATGGCGTATATCTGATTTATTAGAGGTTAAATCAGATATCAGCTCTAGAATTTGTAAATTTTTATGAGTCGCAGCTTTCCATTTTATTAACCTGGGATAGGAATTAAGATTCCTTCACATTGTACACAGAAGTTATGATGTTGACCTTAATATGTATTAAAAGAACCCTAAAGAGGAATAAAAATTAAACCTTGAGTGATGCATTCTTCAATCTTTGGGTGAGATGTTGGAGGTCGGCTTTGTGGAGGTTTCCTTCACTCTTACTTGATATTTTGTCGCCACCCCTGACCGATGTCGCCGCCTACGACCGATGTCTTCCCCGACAACCTGTGTCCTCCCCCACGTCAAATGTAGTCCCCTACGTCCAATGTCGGCGCCCACGTCCAATGTGAGTGCCCACGACCAATGTCAGCGCCTGCGACCAATGTCGCCGCCCCCGACCAATGTCGTCGCACCCGACCAATGTCGCCGCCCCCGACCAATATCGCCAGCCCCGACCAATGTTGTCGTTAACGACCAATGCCCCCCATAACCAATGTCTCCCCCACGACCTATATGCCCCCATGACCGACGTCCCCCTGACTACTGTTGTCGGCGCCCTCCACCAATGTCGCCCCCCACGACAGATGTTGCCGCCGACAACCGATGTCGCCGCCCCCAACCGATGTCGCACACCACGACCCAATGTCGCCCCCTGCGACAAATGTCTACCCCACGATGAATGTTGCCCCAATGACGAATGTCGCCCCCACGACGAATGTCGCCCCCACGACAAATGTAGCCCCCACGACGAATGTCACCCCCACGACGAATGTCGCCCCCATGACCAATGTTGCCCCGCGACCAATGTCTCCCCCACAACCAATGTCTCCCTCACGACAAATGTCGCACCCATGACAAATGTTGCGCCCACGACAAATATTGCTCTCTCGACTTATGTCGCACCCACGACAAATGCTGCCCGCACGGGGTCCCCCGTGCACAACCCAACATCACTTCAACAAGATACAACCCAATACCACCACTTCAAAAACGAAAAATTGCCGGCAAGAAAGTTTCCCGGCGAGACCCTGCAAGAACAAATGGCGAGAAGCCTCTCATGCTGGATCCTCATTTACTCCCGACGAGATGCACCTTCTCACTGCCGGTGAGATACACCTTCTCACTGCCGGCAAGATGCGCCTTCTCACTGTCGGCGAGATGCATCTAGGCGAGATGGTTACTAGCGAGTATCCACGGGCGGGATGCCACTTGTTGGCGAAAAACCGGCGAGACAACCGCGAGACGATGGTGGGCGAGATCCACCTGCGAGACGTGTACGCCGATGAGATCACCACCGGGCGAGCTGCTCGCAATCTCTTGATGGACGCGAGCTGCTCGTGCAGTTGCAGCTGCAAGCTGCTTTCGGCGAGTGTTACGGCGAGCAGCGAATGCTCCTGCCGGCTGTTTCATGTAACACCCCATATCCGTCACATAGCATATATCAGTAGGTCCGGCCGGGGCCCGACGCCATATACCACAGACAGACCGGGTGGTTACTCAATGGAAATCATCCAACCAATCCAACGTCCTACACAGAGCATTCTAGCTAAAGCAGTTTTAAATGTTACAATAAAAGGACCCAGCACAAAGAGCATGAATGTCCACTAACAAGCCAAATAGGAATAAAGTACATACACAAGTACTGGCCTTAAGGCCTTACAAATGGTTTACTTCAATTTACATGTTTTTCATACCACGACACGCAGACCGGTCATACATGAACAAAAGTAAGTAAACACTCCAATTAGGCCATCGAGGGCCGGCTTCGCAATTTGGGTTTTAGCCCACTATTGATCGCTTGGTCCATCAGCACCTGCAAGCAACAAACCACCGCACGGTGGCAAACAAAAGCAACGGTCAGCAATGCTGACCAAATTATAACGATCCCGCCCCCAACTCGGGGCGGCGATGCTCCTTCCCTACATTTTATTAGCACGACCAAGCAGTATAAAAATACATTGCATCACAGGCATTGGCACGCACGGCCACACGCCCCGTGCTCTCAGGGCACATTCTCGGTGATCGCGGTCTAAGTCCGCCGACTCACCACCATCTCCAGGACGACAATCTCTCGTGAGTAATATGAGTCGTCTAGGCAGAAGTTATGACACTTAAAATCATCAACAGCCTATAAGCATAAGTCATGACACTTAAAATCATCGACAGCAAAGAACCGACCTCTATGCCCTCGACATAAAGCAGGAACGGTTCCACTCAACCCGTTGCTCACTTGCCACGACACTTAAAATCATCGGCACGAGTTAAGTTTCCCTGAAGCCCATGAATCGAACACACAATATTACATAACCCAGTTATGTACAAGTTGGCTCCCAGGCCCACAAGTTTAGCAGAATCACGTATCTGCCAAGTTTTTCGGGTGCACCTTTGGGTTAATCCCCAAGGCTCCCTGTTGCAATCTACCACGTAGAAAACCCGAAAACAAACATTCGCACGGAGTCTTCTCCGGCATTTATGCAATGCAACATCACCGATCCAGACCAACTTGTCCGGGTAGGCTTCACACATCATGCCTATGAACGTTCTTGAATACGGACTCTAAACAACGGGGACTATTCATGTTTGCCCGAAGGAACGCCTCAACTCACCGCAAACTCGCGAGAGCGGGCTTCCTATGCAAAAGAAGTATAGCTTCACGTGCTCAAGTAGAGAATCGTTACCCTAGCGTTCTTCCTTGGCGCCATGGAAATGTACGTGGATGAAAAGCACCGCAATCTCCTTTCCTTCGTAGATCCGAAGTCAGCTCGCTATTTGGAGCTCTAAAACTCCTCCAAAGACTGGATCTAGACTTGTTCTTCCTCCTTTGCTCTCCCCTCTCTCTAGGATTTAGACAGAGAACTCACAGCAGGAAAATAATGGTTTTGAAACCCTCTCTCGGGTATAACCCTTTCAGGAATAACCACCGCCGTCGGATCCCACAAAAAGAGATGCACGGATATGATCTAGGTCTGACCTGGATGAATGGGGTTAAACACCGCATGGTTCACCAATCCGGAGCAAGACACGTCCGCGACCAATTAAATTGTGTCAGGACATTTAGTCAACTCCCGCCAAAACCCCAGCGTCAACACTCCGCGTCGACCGAGTCAGACACGCCAGAAATAGCCCCGCGCTCGATGATCGTCGAACCAAGATCGTCGAACGCGCCAGATCGTCGAACGGAGATATATATCCCGATCGTCAAACGCACAACTCTTGCCAAATCGTCGAACGCGCGGCCCGATCGTCGAACCCACGGCCCGATCGTCGAACCTAGAAAACTGCCTGATCAACGACCACGCGGCCCGATCATCGAACCCACGGACCGATCGTCGAACCCAAAAAACGGCCCGATCGTCGAACATGCGGCCCGATCGTCGAACACAGAAAGTTGGCCCGATCGTCGAACCCAGATTTTTGCCAGATCGTCGAACCCAGATTTCTTCTAGATCGTCGAACCCAGATTTCTGCCCGACACGCCCTGGGACATGCCCGTGTCCAGGGCCGTGTTTGCTCCTCAACGAACGTCGAGCCCAAAATCATCGAACACTCGACCACAGCATCGAACCAGCTCGACACGCCCTGGGACACGCCCGTGTCCCAGGCCGTGTACCACCTGCCAAATTCCAAATTTGGCCCGGAACGCCTCCCGTCGCTCTTTTGAGTTTCGGGGCATTACATTTCAAGCAGGAGTGGTGTGTTGGTTGTTGCCCGCCATCCAGGTGTTGGATGGGGTGCCTCCCGGGCGCACCCGTGTTGGCTCCTGGCATGGGTGCAGAGAAACTCCATGGTACGGTTTAGTGCAAGGGAGTCTGGTTGGCTCTGGGCATGAGTACATGGGAGTTCCGGGCACGGTTTAGGTGTGAGGGAGCCATGCGAATAGTTTGACCGATCCTGCTAAAATAACATAAAGGAATTGGTAGTGCCTTTCTTAACACTCTGGGGTTTTGGGGGAGTTGGTAGAAGCCATTCCTAACAGTGGTATCAGAGCCGGGGGGAGGTCATGGGTTTGATCCCGCTGGATGGTGTTCTAGGGGGAGTTTGTTGGGTGTGGCCCGCCATCCAGGTGTTGGATGGGGTGCCTCCCGAGAGCACCCCCGGGTTGGCTCCAAACAAGGGTGCAGAGAAACTCCATGGTACGGTTTAGTGCAAGGGAGTCAGGTTGGCTCCGGGCATGAGTACATGAGAGTTCCGGGCACGGTTTAAGTGTGAGGGAGCCATGCGAACAGTTTGACCGGCCCTGCTAAAATAATATAAAGGAATTGGTAGCGCCCTTCCGAACATTCCAGGGTTTTGGGAAAGTTGGTAGAAGCCATTCCTAACAGTGGTATCAGAGGGAGGTTCAGTCGAGTTGATTGGATATTTCAAGTTTGTGAATAAGTGCGGTAGGTGACGACCATTGGTCCGCTCCCTATCCTCTCTAGTCACATTCCTTGAAATAGTCGGATGTAAGATCAGTGGTCAGAGTTGACAGTGGACTGAGTGCAGATGGATTCGAGGTTTGAGATGGGTATGATGTTGAACGGGGCCAACTATCATGAGTGACACATGATGATGGAGGACTTGATCTATGTCAAGGGTTGGCAATCGCCTATCTTTGAGGAAATGCCCAAAGATATGGATCCTGCAAAATGGGCGATTGAACACCGTAAGGTATGCGGCTTTATCAGACCGGCAAGCTACGAGTGCACGCGGGATCAAATTACGAAAAACGAACCAAACTCCAGGCGATGCAGCTCTGCACTCGGGAAGGAAGACGAATTCTCTATTCCATCATACACAAATAGAACTACAACCATGCCTTTATACAGAGAAGTACAACCAATAAAAAATAGACACGTGACCCTCCCCCCCACATTAAATGCCATCAAAACCATAATCTCTCTCCTCCATCATCAACATAAACCAAATACATATATATATATATATCTGTTGACCCGGTCAACAAACCAAAAAATCACCAATATATATATATATATATATATATATATATATATATATATATATATATATATATATATATATATATATATATATATATATATATATATATATATATATATATATATATATAAGCGATATAGGTATTTCAAGGCACACCAACCTTTTAATCTCCGCCCTTTGATCAAAACACTATAACGAATTCCCACAGTCTGATTGATGGGACACAAAAAATTCAAAACCCAATTCCTCTCCTTCCTCACGCCGAAAGAAATCCCAATGTCTCCTCCTGACAGCTTTATCACCCATGCCGCCATACTCTCTCTGTCCCGCTTAATTTCCTCTAGTGTGCCAAAAGCAGCCCCGAGCAGTCTCCTCCCACGTCTCCTCCACAGGTCCTCGACTTTCACGCACCGACTGCGCTCCTCCCTCCTGATATTTCATTCTTAAAACCCTACCCGATCAAAACGTCCCTCCTCCATCGTCCTTCTACCATCTCTGCACCTCTCTCGGCAGAGAAGTGCTTCTCCGACTACTCTCCCTCCCCGACAAGGAAGTTCCCCGAAGCAGACAACTTTCACTGCCGTCGAAGAAGACGCATCTGTGATTGATCGAAGCTTCCTCTGTTTTCTAACCAGGCCGCAAGCAGTCCAAGCCGCAAGCTCTATTTGTTGAGGTGCGCTTCTTGATTTAACCTACTTCGGTTCTTGCGGGATGATATGTGAGAGGAGGGAGGCTTTAACTTTTTTTACAGCAGAAGAATCTGGTTCATTTCGATAATTTCATTTCACCTACTTCGGCTGAAGGAGCTTATCATTTTGTTTCACCTACTTCGGTAATTTGAAAACTTGGAAGATTTCATCTCGATAATTTGAAGCTTACATGGGAGGAGCTTACAGGGGTTCTTGCAGATTTCATCTCGATAATTTGAAGCTTGACTTTTTTTACAGGGGATCCTGCTTCATTTCACCTACTTCACTTCACCTACATCGTTTCACCTACTTCAGTGAGGTGCGCTTGGAAGGCTTTACAGGGGAGGAGCTAATGAGAGGTACCTTTCATTTTACTTGCGCTGGAGGAGCTTATGAGAGCTGGCGTTCATAAAATCTCTGCCTCATCATCCATTGTTAGCTGCAGTTCCTGGAGGCTATGAGCCGCAGTTCTTGCGGGATAATAGCTGTAGTTTTTAAATTATAAAATGAAAACATTCACAAAGCCCTCTCTCAACCAAAGCTCTAAGCCATTGAGAACTTAAATCAATTTGAATTCAAATCAGATTTTGTCTCTTTATGTTCATAGGTTGAAATGCATTTCTTGCGGGCTGATAGCTGCAGCTTTTTAATTATAAAATGAATGTTAGCCTCTATTGGTCCTTATGATGAACTGCAATCAGGAGGATATATATATATATATATATATATATATATATATATATATATAATAAATATATAATATATATATTTCATATATTGTTCTAACACCACCTTGTCTTACATTGCCTCTATTTATAGGGACTCATCCAACACAAGGGAGAATGAAAAAACATGCCTAATGGCGGGAGATACATCTATTGGCGGGAGACGTTGCCTAATGGAGAAGGCACAACTCTTCATACATTACATTTGTTTAATTTAAATATAATACTTATATTGACTAGCTGCTTATGCCTTATTGACGGGAGCTGGAGGTCTTGACTACTGTATTTAACACTCCCCCTTAGTTACGGCCTCCTATATTTTTGTGATACCACTTTTGTTTCGCAGCATCAGAAAACTTTCAGCTGGCAGAGATTTAGTAAGGAAATCTGCTACTTGGTCCTTTGTGCTGCAGTATCCTATCTCAATTTCTCCTTCTCTTATGAGTTCTCAAGTAAAATGGTATTGGATTTCAACGTGCTTGGTGCGTTTATGCATCACAGGGTTCTTGGCCATTGATATGGCAGAGGTGTTATCGACTGAAATGCTCACCGGTCATGTTTCTTCCTCTTTCATTTCTTGCAACACTTGATGGGGGGCAGGATATGCTTAATTGATGGTGCAGGACTACAGGCTATACAAACAATAAACAAATAGACATGTAAATCGATGAGAAAATCACTCGATCATGCAACAACAACATAATTCTGCATAGTATTCAGGAATTGAAATAACGTAAGCATAAAGAACATTGTCTCGGAGCATCCAAAAAAATAACACCTATGAAGACTAACTTGAACAACTCACGGTGGACCCTATAATAATGTGTTGGGTATTGTATCCACAATGTACCTGATTTGAAGAAGCCCCTGGACAAGCTAAGGTCAATAGACTATGTATTTGATAAAATCCTTCTAGTTGTGCTTGCAGTTTTTCCACGCTAAGTGCACACCAATGTCAGGGTGCAGTAGGTCAATATACACGGGTCTCTGCACGACGTAATCCCTCGTTGAGCAGATCAGTGTGTTGGCCTACGTGTACTCTCTCTATTGGAGTGCACTTATTTTCAAGCACAGGGCTGTAAATATGCAGGAGCAGACAAGGAGCAAGGATGGGTCAAGTAGCATCTCATGGGTGGAAAGACGAAATTTCGTCTAAGTTAGAATCGACGAGAATCACCAAGTGATTCTCGCCGATTCGGCGAGAATCACTTGGGATTCTCGCCGATTCGTTGAGAATCAGAAGTTGATTCTCGCCGAACTCGATCCAGCAACTTCTAAGCAAGCACCTCTGCGTCTAAGTAAGAATCGACGAGAATCACTTAGTGATTCTCGCCGATTCGGCGAGAATCACTAGTGATTCTCGTCGAATCGACGAGAATCACTGGTTGATTCTCGCCGTCTCGACCTGGCCTAAAGCATGCGTGCAACCAAGGCAAATTCGACGAGAATCATCTTTGATTCTCGCCGAATCGTCGAGAATCACCTTTGATTCTCGGCGACTCGGCGAGAATCACTTTCGATTCTCACCGATTTTGACTTGGCGTTTTTCTGGAAATTCCTGAACCGGATTCTGCCGCTGTTAAATTTCTGGACCAGGATTTGGGGATTTCTTTTGTGGGTCCCACAAACGGTCATATTGGAAAACTTCTACAATATTTATATACAGGTATTTTGAACGGAATACCTAGACAGAAAGAAGCCGAGCGAGTGCAACCCTAAAATCGCGAAATCTCTCCGCCGCCTCCGTCGCCGCTCGCGCAAGTCCGTCGCCGCTGCTGATCGCTCTTCTTCGCGATCTCCGACGACAGAAGCTTAGCAAGGCTTGAGTCTCACGCGTCTATCCAGAGATCCTTTGTCTCTCGATTTGGTGACCGGGAAAAACTTCCCATCCGAATCGATCGAGACGACCGATCCTCGTGTGATCGTTGGTAGACCGAGCTTGCTTCGCTACGAAGTTTGGATCTCCAAGTTCAGCTGCCGCTCATCATCGTAGCCGCCGATCCCGAAGCTAGCCGCCGCTCGTGTGCCGCCGCCGGTTCCGGGGAGATCCTCTCAAGAGAGACCAAGGTTGTAGACTCTTCATCGACTTCAAGAACACGTCGTCGAACGAAGAGGAACACCGTAGTCTCCAAAAGAAGTTGTATCACGTGTACTTTCTATATTTAATTTTGTTGTAAAGGAACTTTTGTTCCGTATTGTAAGGTTGGGTGCAACCCGTTTTGTGGGAGTGTTGACTCTCACGTGTGGAAGGGCTCCTTCCGTTAGTGCAGGGATGGATTTCAATCCTGTTGGAGAAGTGACCGAGTCGTCCCTTGTTGGGGAGATAGGTCGAAGGGGGAAAGTGGATGTACCCAAGTCGGGGAACCACTATAATTTGCCTGTGTATTCTGTGTGCTGTGCTTTTTCCTTTTTATTGTGCAGGTACGTTCGTAAATTCCGCAAAAGCGCTACTCGTCACCTATTCCCCCCCCCCCCATAGGTGCACATAGCTGACACTAGGTGGTCTTTCAAGTGGTATTAGAGCGAGGTACTCATCAAAAGGTCAACACCTTGAGTTGAATCCTGCCCAAGTGTCAAGAAGAAGACAAATATCTACTATGGACGGGCTCAAGTTCTCCGGCAAGATCCCAAGTATGCACCAGGCTAAACTTTCCGATCTGGAAGGAAAGAATCAGGTTTTACATGGAAGCAGTCGATCCCTCGACTCTTCATGATCGTGGAGGAGGGACCTTATGTCCCCACCAAGGCTCCACCATCGATCCCACCAAGAAGGTGCCAAAGACACTTTCTGAAATGGACAAAGACGAGATGGTGCTCGTGGGACTGGACAAGAAGGCACGAAACATTCTGGTGAGCGCAGTTGATGATTCCATGATGCAAAATTTCAGCAACTGCAGGACAGCTCAGGAGATCTGGCAGTGCCTGATCATCCTAATGGAGGGCACGGATGAAGTGAGGGATGATCGGAGATCCCTCCTGAACCAAAAATATGAGGCCTTCAGGCAAGGGCCTAAGGAAGAGATCGGAGTCACATACGAGAACTTCCTGAAGATTGTCAACGCCCTCAAGGGCTACGGAAGATTGTTCACCAATGGTGAACTCAATGACAAATTCCTTAGGTCCCTTACTAAGGAATGGGACACAAAGATCTGCGCCATCAGAGAATTTGGCAGACTAGCAGAAACTGATCCACAAATCCTATTGGAAAGCTGATGTCCTATGAACTTCAGCTGAACACCAGGAAGGCAGAGGAAGAAAGCAGAGAAGGCTGCTGCAAAAGAAAAGACTGTGGCCTAAAAGCCAGTTACTCCAGAAAGGGCAAGGGTGCGATGTCATACCGTGCGAGGAGTAAGGAAGAGGAGGAGGACTCTGAACCATGCTCCTCCGGCTCAGAGCTGTCGGAGGAGGATTTCTCCCTCATCACCCGAGAGTTCAAGAAGTTCCTCAAGATGAGGAATCAAAGAAAGAAAGACAGCTCCTCCTCCAGGCATCAGAAGAAAAAATTATTCTTCTGACAGGTATGCATCTAAACCTAACAAACACCGTTCTTCTGATATTATTTGCTTTGGATGCAATAAGCTAGTCACGTCGTGGCCGACTGCCATCAAAGCAAAGAGAAAAAGGGAAAGGAGAGGAGCTCAAATCCTCCAGAGATAAGAAGAAGGAGCGGAGCTACATCGCAAGAGGCCAAAGACACTAAGTGAGTCTGATTCCTCAGACTCCAGTGATGATGAGGAAGCCTACTTCGGGCTGGTGGGTCGCTCGACTCAGAAGGGAATGTCCCCCATTTACTGGAAGGTAAAACTCACACCCCTCTCTCCGACTCCGACCTGATCCTGAGTCTCAGGATGATGAACTGAGGATGGCCCTTCAGCCCGTGAAGCTGAGCTCCTCGAGAAGTATGAGCTTCTGCTCAACACTTTCGATGAGTGCCGAAAGAGACTGAAGGCTGAGAAGAAGGAAGTAAAATTCCTTAAGGGTGAGTGTGTATCCCTAAGGGAAGAGGTCACTAGCTTGATTTCTCTCCGACAGGAACACCTTGACCTGACTTCCAAGCATTCAGAGTCTTTGAAGCTCCTTGATCTAAAGCAGGAGGAAGTCGACAAGTTGGAAGAACTACTTGCGGCAGAAAGGAAGATCGTCAAGAGCTTCTCCATGCCAAAAACAGTTCTTCCAGTCGTTGATACCTTCTCTGCTCAGGCCAAAGGAGCTGGCTTGGGGCATATAGGGTCACTGGTTCTTCATCTAGGAGAAACAAGAACCAGAGGAAGAATAAGGCCGCCAAAAAGGCTCTGCTGCTGATGAAAAGGGTAAGGCTCCTCTTAGTCCTGTTGCGTTCAGAAAGCCTGGCTTTCCTTGCAACCAACACGACTTTGAGTCAACATTTGGGCATCATTTCCGGCCTCGGTTGCAAAGCCAAAGAGCCGGTATGACGGTTGGAACTTTCCGGAACTTCGGTGAGAGTGGCTTCAAGGCACCTTATGAGGAAATCCACATAGGAAATTATGGTCCGTTCTCTAGCGGCCATAATGGAAAGCAGGCACCAAAATCCAAGCCTGTTACAGAAGGTGACAAAGTCATGCGACTGTTGTCACCATGAGGCCTCCACCTCCAGATCCAAGGCCCCAGCAGTACCCACCGTTCCCAGGGTAAGGCAGGAGCCTAGGAAGAGGTACAACAGATTTGACTGTTGGTGCTGTGGCAAAGTCGGTCACTTTGCCGTGGATTGTTGGTTAATCCAAGGAACTACGAGACTCCCATGTTAGCAATGCGAGACCGACCACTCGTAGGGTTAACCAACCGAGGGGGAGTGTACTAACCAGGAATCTAGGACCCAAGTTCGATTGGGTTCCTAAGGCAAATTAATTTTGTTTTGCAGGAATGTCCAAAGGCCACCAAACGCCGATCTGGTATTTGGACAGTGAATGCTCCCGGCATATGACCGGGACAAGAAGCCTGCTGCGTGATTACACTCCAGTCGAGAATGGACCCAAAGTCATCTTTGGAGGGTCAGATCGAGGAGTCACCAGAGGTTATGGTATGATTTCCAACGGTATAATCTCTATCACCGACGTGGCTTATGTTGAAGGGTTAAACCATAACCTGATCAGTGTAAGTCAGTTATGTGATAAAGGTTATGACGTTAAGTCTGCAAGGATAAATGTCTGATAATTTCACGTACCTCTTCTGAAACGGTATTATCAGGCATTAGGAGCAGAATATCTTTTGTTTAGATTTTCTCAGTCTAGATTCATCTACCCCCGTATGCCTTGTGGCAACAGGCAGTGCATCTCTTTGTGAACAATGCACAAGAGATTGACACATATTAATTTCAAGACAATTAGTATGCTATTTTCTAAGGACTTGGTAAGGGATGCTTCCAGTATCAAGTGCATCAAAGATAGCCCATGTCCTGCATGCCAGATGGGCAAACAGACTCGGGCTACCTTTAAGAGCATCGCTGACAAAGACTCTTCCCGATGTCTTTACCTTTGCATATGGACTTGTTTGGTCCCAATGCAAGTTCATAGCTTGGGAGGCAAGTCCTATACGCTAGTGATAGTTGATGATCATTCTCGGTTTACATGGGTGTTCTTTTTGAAACGAAAGTCAGATACGTTTGACATCTTTAATAATTTTGTCAAGCAGGTTCAGAACGAATTTAACTGCTCCGTGGTCAAAATCAGAAGTGACCATGGAAAGAATTCGAATCTGGTGCAATGACAGAATTTTGTGAAGAACAAGGTATCTTTCATGAGTTTTCCTCCCCGCGCACTCCTCAGCAAAATGGAGTTGCGGAGAGGAGAAATAGAACTCTCATTGAAGCCTGCACGACAATGTTGAAAGATGCTTCTCTCCCGGAATACTTCTGGGCAGAGGGTGTCAATACGGCATGTCATGTACAAAACCGAGCATTGATCAACAAGCATCATCGTAATAAGACGCCCTACGAGCTACTGAAAGGCAGGAAACCAACCATGTCCTACTTGAGGATTTTGGTTGTCGATGCTATGTACTGAATAATGGGAAGTACCCGCGTACTAAATTCGGTGAAAAATGCTTCGAAGGCATATTCATGGGCTATAGTTCCCATAGTCGGGCATATAGGGTCTTCAATAAGAAAACCCTAGTGGTAGAAGAATCAATAAATGTTGTATTTGATGAAGGAAGTTTGCTTAACAGCAATTCTTCCAGTAGTATTCTTGAAGATGCACGTGCTAGACTTGAACAGCTGAGTCTGGATGAGACCCCTAAAGATGACGCTCCCAAGTACGTCAAAGTTTCCACCTCCACGTCATCTGAAAATGTTGAAAATCAAGATGGAACAAATCTCTTAGAAGAAAGAGAACCCAAGAAGTAGTTGAAGCTCCAGACGCCAGACTTCTAGAGCTCCGGCACGTGAGAGATCATCCTAGAGACAGATCATCGGGGATCCTCGTGTGTTGGTGTCAGAACTCGAAGAGGTACAGTTAACGAAGTATTGCATCTTAGCTTCCTGTCACAGGTTGAGCCAAAGAAGTTCGACGAGGCGAACAAGGATGCGGCATGGATTCTGGCCATGCAAGAGGAACTACATCAATTCGAACGTTGCAAGATTTGGACGCTGGTTCCCAGGCCATACAAGCAGAATGTGATTGGCACGAAGTGGATCTTCAGAAACAAGCTGGATGAACATGGTGTCATCGTAAAGAACAAGGCCAGGCTGGTGGCTCAAGGTTACAGACAGGAGGAAGGGATTGACTTCGACCAGACCTTCGCACCAGTAGCAAGGCTCGAGGCAATCAGGTTGTTCCTGGCGTATGCTTCACACAAAGGATTCACAGTCTATCAAATGGATGTGAATCGGCATTCCTGAACGGAGACCTGAAAGAGGAAGTATACGTCGCTCAACCCCCAGGTTTTGTCAATCCTACTTATCCCAATCACGTTTATTTTCTTAATAAGGCCTTATATGGGTTGAAACAAGCTCCACGAGCTTGGTATGAGACTTTATCTAGTTTTCTTCTTGAGAACAAGTTCTCCAGAGGTAAAATAGATAAAACATTGTTTCTCAGGGAAGTCAAAGGCAAGATTTTGCTGGTGCAAATCTATGTCGATGACATAATATTCGGCTCAACGGACAACAATCTTTGCAAAAAGTTTTCTAAACTTATGCAAGGAAAGTTTGAAATGAGCAGTATGGGAGAGCTCAAGTATTTCTTAGGACTTCAAGTGAAACAGTCTGAGGATGGAATCTTCATCTCTCAGACGAAGTTCACAAATGAACTCCTTAAGAAATTCGGTATGGAGAGTGCAACCTCTATGAGGACTCCAATGGGATCCATCATGTCTCTGGATAAGGATGAGAAAGGTAAACCTTTCGATGAAACCAAATACAGAAGCATCATTGGATCCCTGCTCTACCTTACTACCAGTCGACCGGATATTATGTTCTCCACATGTGTCTGTGCCCGATATCAGGTGAACACTAAGGAATCTCACTATATCGCTGCAAAGCGAATTCTGAGATACCTTAAAGGTACTCCTAATCTTGGCTTGTGGTACCCGAGAAACAATGATGTCGAGCTAATAGGCTTTTCAGATGCTGATTTTGCAGGGAGCAGGGATGACAGGAAAAGCACCTCCGGGACGTGTCAATTCCTCGGCAGGAGGCTTATCTCATGGAACAGCAAGAAACAGAATTGTGTTGCAACCTCCACAGCAGAGTCAGAGTATATCTCGGCAGGAAGCTGTTGCGCACAACTTCTATGGATCAGAAACCAGTTAGCGACTACGACCTTCAGTTCAAAGGAAGTACCCATGTACTGCGACTCCTCCAGTGCAATTGCATTGCCAACAATCCGGTGTCGCACAACAGAATGAAGCATATTGAAGTACGCTACCACTTCATTCGGGAGCACGTGGAGAACAAGGATATCTCTCTCTGTTATGTCCCCATGGACAAGCAGATTGCTGATATATTCACAAAAGCCCCTAGACGAGGCCAAGTTCAATCTTTTCAAGACTGAATTGGGGATGCTCAATTATGACGAATGAAGACTACAGAGGCTCCAGGCCCCGTGCAAGAACTGAGGGGGAGCAAAGGGTTAAAACGCTACAGACCCCGATTTGTAGAAGCCGAAAAGGGGGAGATTACCCTCTCGGCTAAGGCTAAGGTGGCTCCAAGCTTGCTCCCAAGAAATTGGTATTGGTAATGGATTACTCACTCAACTCTCTTTTCAGTTTATGGTTTCCATTCTCATTTGCTCTATTCACCTTAGCTTGTAGGGTTTAGGCTTCTTCAAATAGGGGGAGATTGTTGGGTATTGTATCCACAATGTACCTGATTTGAAGAAGCCCCTGGACAAGCTAAGGTCAATAGACTATGTATTTGATAAAATCCTTCTAGTTGTGCTTGCAGTTTTTCCACGCTAAGTGCACACCAATGTCAGGGTGCAGTAGGTCAATATACAAGGGTCTGCACGACGTAATCCCTCGTTGAGCAGATCAGTGTGTTGGCCTACGTGTACTCTCTCTATTGGAGTGCACTTATTTTCAAGCACAGGGCTGTAAATATGCAGGAGCAGACAAGGAGCAAGGATGGGTCAAGGAGCATCTCATGGGTGGAAAGACGAAATTTCGTCTAAGTTAGAATCGACGAGAATCACCAAGTGATTCTTGCCGATTCGTCGAGAATCAGAAGTTGATTCTCGCCGAACTCGATCCAGCAACTTCTAAGCAAGCACCTCTGCGTCTAAGTAAGAATCGACGAGAATCACTTAGTGATTCTCGCCGATTCGGCGAGAATCACTAGTGATTCTCGTCGATCGATCGACGAGAATCACTGGTTGATTCTCGCCGTCTCGACCTGGCCTAAAGCAGTGCGTGCAAACCAAGGCAAATTCGACGAGAATCATCTTTGATTCTCGCCGAATCGTCGAGAATCACCTTTGATTCTCGGCGACTCGGCGAGAATCACTTTCGATTCTCACCGATTTTGACTTGGCGTTTTTCTGGAAATTCCTGAACCGGATTCTGCCGCTGTTTAAATTTCTGGACCGGGATTTGGGGATTTCTTTTGTGGGTCCCACAAACGGTCATATTGGAAACTTCTACAGTATTTATATACAGGTTTTTGAACGGAATACCTAGACAGAAAGAAGCCGAGCGAGTGCAACCCTAAAATCGCGAAATCTCTCCGCCGCCTCCGTCGCCGCTCGCGCAAGTCCGTCGCCGCTGCTGATCGCTCTTCTTCCCGATCTCCGGCGATAGAAGCTTAGCAAGGCTTGAGTCTCACGCGTCTATCCATAGATCCTTTGTCTCTCGATTTGGTGACCGGGAAAAACTTCCCATCCGAATCGATCGAGACGACCGATCCTCGTGTGACCGTTGGTAGACCGAGCTTGCTTCGCTACGAAGTTTGGATCTCCAAGTTCAGCTGCCGCTCATCATCGTAGCCGCCGATCCCGAAGCTAGCCGCCGCTCGTGTGCCGCCGCCGGTTCCGGGGAGATCCTCTCCAAGAGAGACCAAGGTTTTAGACTCTTCATCGACTTCAAGAACACGTCGTCGAACGAAGAGGAACACCATAGTCTCCAAAAGAAGTTTGTATCACGTGTACTTTCTATATTTAATTTTGTTGTAAAGGAACTTTTGTTCCGTATTGTAAGGGTTGGGTGCAACCCGTTTTGTGGGAGTGTTGACTCTCACGTGTGGAAGGGCTCCTTCCGTTAGTGCAGGGATTGGATTTCAATCCTGTTGGAGAAGTGACCGAGTCGTCCCTTGTTGGGGAGATAGGTCGAAGGGGGAAAGTGGATGTACCCAAGTCGGGGAACCACTATAATTTGCCTGTGTATTCTGTGTGCTGTGCTTTTTCCTTTTATTATGCAGGTACGTTCGTAAATTCCGCAAAAGCGCTACTCGTCACCTATTCCCCCCCCCCCCATAGGTGCACATAGCTGACACTAGGTGGTCTTTCATAATGATATAGGCTTGCAGTGCTTAAATGATGTTTAGACATGTAAATCGATGAGTGAAATGGCTCGATCATGCAACAACAACATAATTCTGCAGAGTATTCAGGAATTGAAATAATATAAGCATAAAGAACACAGTCTTGAAGCAGCCAAAAAAATAACACGTACGAAGACTAACTTGAACAACTCACGGGGATCATGTCGTTGAAGGAAGGCGGTGGTGTCGTTTACACGGGGGGCCCTAAATCACAATCCTGCTAAAAAACACAAATTCAAATGTATGTATACAAAACCCAAATATCCCTCCAACAAAGAGAGCAACAAAACCACCAATAATAAGTAACAAAACCATAACGATTAGTGCTATTAAAAATAGATATATAAGAAAAAATTGTAGCTATCAGCTGTGTTGACAATGGCTAAGAGGAAGAACAACATTCTCTTTATTTCAACCTATGAAAATAAAGAGATGAAATCTGATTTGAATTCGAATTGATTTGAGTTCTCAATGGCTAAGAGCTTTGGCCATGAGAGAGGGTTTTGTGAATGTTTTCATTGTTAAATACAGTTGTCAAGGCCTCCAGCTCCCGTCAATAAGGCATAAGCAGCTAGTCAATATAAGTATTATATTTTAATTAAATAAATGTAATGTATGAAGAGTTGTGTCTTCTCCATTAGGTAACGTATCCCGCCAATAGATGTATCTCCCGCCATTAGGCATGTTTTTTCATTCTCCCATTTGTTGGATGAGTCCCTATAAATAGAGGCAATGTAAGACAAGGTGGTGTTAGAACAATATAATAAATATATATATATTTTTCCTCCTAATTGCAATTCATCATAAGGACCAATAGAGGCTAACAGTGGTATCAGAGCCTTGGTTGAAGAGTACCAAGTGATAGCAGTTAGGAAGAATAACACAGAGAAGGAAGTGATTGTGTGTGCTTAGCCATCAGTCACAGTTTTGTCTCCCATTAAGTTGTGTGAGTGTAATATCCCTCGTAACATCATATGGCTTGTGGAATTCAAAACTTCTCCATTTCTCAAAATGGAGTACCCATTTTCGATGGAGAGTTCTACGAATTTTGGTACATCCAAATGAAAACCCTTTTCCTCTCACAGGGTTTGTGGGACCTCGTCACTGAAGGTTATAACCCACCTGATGCAGAGGCACTCAGGGACGTAGCTACCTTAATAAATCATCAAGAAGCAGTTAAAAAGGATTCAAAGGCCCTATTATATATCCTGCAAGGCGTCAGTAAAACAATCTTGCCTCGCTTGATTATGGACACCACATCCAAAGCGGCCTGGGATCTACTACAAACAGAATTTAAAGGATCAGACAAATTAATCTCAATTAAACTACAAGCTTAATGGAAAGAGTTCGACTGCCTTGCCATGTCTGACACTGAAAATGTAAGTGAATTTTTTACTCGGGCAACCAGAATTGTTAATCAAATTCGTAGCCTTGGTGATACCATAGATGAAAAGAAAATAGTATTAAAACTCCTTAGAAGCCTCCCATTAAAATTTGACCATATAGTCACAGCAATTGAAGAGTCTAAATACTTGAATACATTCTCTCTTGCTGAGCTGATGGGTTCATTACATGCCCATGAGACAAGACTAAGATGATTTTACACTCTAGTAGAACAGGCTCTCAAGAGCACTCTACAGATATCAGATCAGAAAAACGAATGTCCTAGACCATGGAAAAAAATCCTCTAACAGAGGTAGGGGGAGAGGAAGAAGCACCATAGCTGACAACCGTGCGACACAGGTTTTCCCCCATTCCACCTGTGTAATATGCAAGAAAGACAACCATGAAACCAGAAATTGCTACTTCAGGTGTAAGAGGTGTAAAAATCCAACCCACAGTGATAAAAATTGTTGGTATAAAAAAGATTTTAAAACACAAGAGACAACCAGTGATGTGAAATTTATGTCTGGAGAAGACACTAATACCGCCCTCTATGCTCAACAGGTATAGAAGATTCACACAGCCTTCACAGTTCAAGAGTCTGCAGCAGCCATGGATGAGGTATGATATATAGATAGTGGTTGTTCAAACCACATGACCTCTCATAAGGCAGCTTTTACATCATTAGACCTCAAAGAAAAATCAAAGGTAATGTTAGGTGATGGTAACTCACAAACAGTGGAAGGAAATGGCACAGTTGCAGTCATAACTACCCAAGGGACAAAGAAACTTATCCATGGGGTCCAATATGTTCCAAGTATAACACACAACTTGCTAAGCGTGGGGCAATTGATAGAATGCAGCTACAAGGTCATGTTTGAGGAAAGGTTATGCAAGATAATCGATCCTTTCACCTCCACCGTGGCGCTTATGGTTAAAATGACGCCTAATAAAGTGTTTCCAATCAATTTTAAACAGAATACAACTAAGGCTCTAGCTATCTCCATCATAGAAGAAAATCGATTATGGTATCTGATGTATGGGCACATATATTTTAAAAAGCTTTTCCAGTTGAGCAAGGAGTCCTTGGTAACAGGCTTACCCAGTTTAAAAGAGATAAACAAACCTACAAGGATTGCTCCAAAAATGAGATCCAAAGGGTCCCATTTCCGGCAAAATCCACACGGCAAGCAATAAAGCCACTTCAACTTGTTCACATTGACCTATGGGGTCCTGCCACTGAAGATTCATTATCCTGCAAAAGGTATTTTTTTCTCCTGGTAGACAATTATACGCACTTTATGTGGGTGTATTTTTACACACTAAAGCTGAAGCCTTCATCCATTTCGTGTATTTAAATACACTTGTGGAAAAGGAATTTGACCTGAAGATAAAGAAAATAAGAAGTGATAGAGGGGGTGAGTTGACAAGCAACCAATTTAATAACTTTTGTGTAGAAAACGACATTTCAAGACAGCTGACTGTGCCAAATTCACCACAACAAAATGGAGTCGTTGAAAAACGGAACAGGACATTAGTAGAAATGGCAAGGTGCATGCTGGATCACAAGAATTTGCCCAGAAGCTTTTGGGAAGAAGCAGTGTACACAGCAGTCTATATTGTCAACAGAAGTTCTACTAAAGCCTTGCTGCTCGTGACCCCATATGAAGCACTTTACAACATAAAACCCGATGTTCAACATTTTAGAATTTTTGGGAGCATCGTGTATTGCCTTCAGCCACAGAATAAGCAAGGAAAGTTACAGCCAAAAGCAGAAAAACGATCCTTGTTGGATATAGTTGTGAGTCTAAAGGTTATAGACTTTGGAATCCAACTAAAAACAAACTCATAATTGCACGAGATGACGTATTTGATGAGTCAGATGAGTGGAGTTGGAAAGAATTGGATCAGAGTCTTTGCTATGCAAAACAGCCAATCATAGATCTTCCTGAGGTTACCAAAGAATCTAATGAGCCATCCTTCATTGAGGTTGCTCACCAAGATTCATTTCAACCATCACACAAGGAGTCATCAGATTGTCCAAATTCACTAGGTGGAGCTAACAGCAGTTACACAAGCTCTACAGACTCATCATCTCCGAGAAAGTATAGACGTTTAGATGATATAAACCAGACATGTGGTCTTTCCCTTTTCACGGTTGAGCCACAGTCATTCCAGAAAGCAGCTGCCCAAGATCCATGGGTAGAAGCCATGAAGATTGAAATGGAAGCTATAGAAAGAAATAATACTTGCATGGGTGCTGGTAGATAGACCACCCTGTGTAAACTTAATTGGCCTCAAATGGGTATATAAGTTAAAGAAAAATGCCGATGGCTCAATTAACAAATATAAGGCTCACCTCGTGGAAAAGGGATACTCACAAATGCCCGGAAGGGATTATACAGAAACTTTTGCGCCAGTCGCTAGGATGGAGACGATAAGGCTTCGACTAGCCTTAGCGGCACAAAGAAAGCACCAGGTTCATCAACTTGACGTGAAATCCTCGTTTTTAAACGGTGATTTAATAGAAGAAGTGTTCGTGGAACAACTACAGGGATTCATTATAAAAGGAAGAGAATCACTGGTATATAAATTGAGAAAGGCACTTTATGGCTTAAAACAATCCCAAAGAGCATGGAACTATAAAATTGATACTTACTTAAGGAAGGTAGGTTTCGTAAGGTGTCCAAGTGAACCTACATTATATATCAAGACTTTTGAATCTGGAGATTACCTAGTGCTTAGCATATATGTGGACGATGTCATAATTTCTGGGACTAATAACGGTCTAATTGAATCTTTCAAATCAACCTTGAAAAGTGAATATGAGATGAGTGACTTGGGACTAATGAATTAATTCCTTGGACTACAAATTCAACAATCCTCTAAAGGAATCAGCATATCCCAGCAAGCTTATTTATTGGATCTCCTTACCAGGTCAGGAATGCTAAACTCAAAGCCAGTTAACACCCCCATCTCAACATGTGAAAAACCAAGTATGCAGGATGGAAGTAGTAAAGTTAGTGCTGAAATTTATAGAAGCTTGGTATGAACCTTAATGTATTTGACAAATACCCGGCCAGACATTACATATGTCGTGAATGTGGCATCCAGGTTTATGTCTGAACCAAGTATTAAACACCTTGAGGGCATCAAGCGTATATTAAGGTACCTAAATGGCACTCGAAGCTTTGGCCTGCTATACAAAAGTGAGGAAGATGGTTTTAACCTAAAGGGATACTCTGACAGTGATTGGGCAGGGAGCATTGACGGTCGTAAGAGTACAACAAGCTTCATCTTCTTCCTTGGAACAAAGCCTATTTCAAGGAACTCTTCCAAACAAAAATGCAAAGCCCTATCAACCGCTGAATCAGAATATGTAGCATTAGGCGAAGCAGCAAAAGAGAGCGTGTGGTTAAGGCGCCTAGTGCAAGAAATGAAAGAGGAAGAAACAGGACCAGTGAGCATTTCAGTCGATAACACCTCTGCCATATCAATGGCCAAGAACCCTGTGATGCATAAACGTACCAAGCACGTTGAAATCCAATACCATTTTACCAGAGAACTCATAAGAGAAGGAGAAATTGAGATAGGATACTGCAGCACAAAGGACCAAGTAGCAGATTTCCTTACTAAACCTCTGCCAGCTGAAAGTTTTCTGATGCTGCGAAGCAAAAGTGGTATCACAGAAATATATGAGGCCGTAACTAAGGGGGAGTGTTAAATTCAGTAGTCAAGACCTCCAACTCCCGTCAATAAGGAATAAGCAGCTAGTCAATATAAGTATTATATTTTAATTAAACAAATGTAATGTATGAAGAGTTGTGTCTTCTCCATTAGGCAACGTCTCCTGCCAATAGTTGTATCTCCCGCCATTAGGCATGTTTTTTCATTCTCCCGTGTGTTGGATGAGTCCCTATAAATAGAGGCAATGTAAGACAAGGTGGTGTTAGAACAATATATGGAATATATATATTATATATATATATATATATATATTATATATATATATATATATATATATATATATATATATATATATATATATATATATATCCTCCTGATTGCAGTTCATCATAAGGACCAATAGAGGCTAACATTCATTTTATAATTAAAAAGCTGCAGCTATCAGCCCGCAAGAACTGCATTTCAACCTATGAACATAAAGAGATGAAATCTGATTTGAATTCAAATTGATTTAAGTTCTCAATGGCTAAGAGCTTTGGTTGAGAGAGGGCTTTGTGAATGTTTTCATTTTATAATTTAAAAACTACAGTTATTATCCCGCAAGAACTGCAGCTCATAGCCTCCAGGAACTGCAGCTAAAAATGGATGATGAGGCAGAGATTTTATGAACTCCAGCTCTCATAAGTTTCTCCAGCGCAGGTAAAATGAAAGGTACCTCTCATTAGCTCCTCCCCTGTAAAGCCTTCCAAGCGCACCTCACTGAAGTAGGTGAAACGATGTAGGTGAAGTAAAGTAGGTGAAATGAAGCAGGATCCCCTGTAAAAAAAGTCAAGCTTCAAATTATCGAGATGAAATCTGCAAGAACCCCTGTAAGCTCCTCCCATGTAAGCTTCAAATTATCGAGATGAAATCTTCCAAGTTTTCAAATTACCGAAGTAGGTGAAACAAAATGATAAGCTCCTTCAGCCGAAGTAGGTGAAATGAAATTATCGAAATGAACCAGATACTTCTGCTGTAAAAAAGTTAAAGCTCCCTCCTCTCACATATCATCCCGCAAGAACCGAAGTAGGTTAAATCAAGAAGCTCACCTCAACAAATAGAGCTTGCGGCTTGGACTGCTTGCACAAAGGACCAAGTAGCAGATTTCCTTACTAAATCTCTGCCAGCTGAAAGTTTTCTGATGTTGCGAAGCAAAAGTGGTATCACAGAAATATATGAGGCCGTAACTAAGGGGGAGTGTTAAATACAGTAGTCAAGACCTCCAGCTCCCGTCAATAAGGAATAAGCAGCTAGTCAATATAAGTATTATATTTTAATTAAACAAATGTAATGTATGAAGAGTTGTGTCTTCTCCATTAGGCAACGTCTCCTGCCAATAGTTGTATCTCCCGCCATTAGGCATGTTTTTTCATTCTCACATGTGTTGGATGAGTCCCTATAAATAGAGGCAATGTAAGACAAGGTGGTGTTAGAACAATATATGGAATATATATATATATATATATATATATATATATATATATATATATATATATATATATATATATATATATATATATATATATATATATATATATATATATATTTCCTCCTGATTGCAGTTCATCATAAGGACCAATAGAGGCTAACATTCATTTTATAATTAAAAATCTACAGCTATCAGCCCGCAAGAACTGCATTTCAACCTATGAACATAAAGAGATGAAATCTGATTTGAATTCAAATTGATTTAAGTTCTCAATGGCTAAGAGCTTTGGTTGAGAGAGGGCTTTGTGAATGTTTTCATTTTATAATTTAAAAACTACAGTTATTATCCCGCAAGAACTGCAGCTCATAGCCTCCAGGAACTGCAACTAACAATGGATGATGAGGCAGAGATTTTATGAACTCCAGCTCTCATAAGTTTCTCCAGCGCAGGTAAAATGAAAGGTACCTCTCATTAGCTCCTCCCCTGTAAAGCCTTCCAAGCGCACCTCACTGAAGTAGGTGAAACGATGTAGGTGAAGTAAAGTAGGTGAAATGAAGCAGGATCCCCTGTAAAAAAAGTCAAGCTTCAAATTATCGAGATGAAATCTGCAAGAACCCCTGTAAGCTCCTCCCATGTAAGCTTCAAATTATCGAGATGAAATTTTCCAAGTTTTCAAATTACCGAAGTAGGTGAAACAAAATGATAAGCTCCTTCAGCCGAAGTAGGTGAAATGAAATTATCGAAATGAACCAGATTCTTCTGCTGTAAAAAAGTTAAAGCTCCCTCCTCTCACATATCATCCCGCAAGAACCGAAGTAGGTTAAATCAAGAAGCGCACCTCAACAAATAGAGCTTGCGGCTTGGACTGCTTGCACAAAGGACCAAGTAGCAGATTTCCTTACTAAACCTCTGCTAGCTGAAAGTTTTCTGATGCTGCGAAGCAAAAGTGGTATCACAGAAATATATGAGGTCGTAACTAAGGGGGAGTGTTAAATATAGTAGTCAAGACCTCCAGCTCCCGTCAATAAGGAATAAGCAGCTAGTCAATATAAGTATTATATTTTAATTAAACAAATGTAATGTATGAAGAGTTGTGTCTTCTCCATTAGGCAACGTCTCCTGCCAATAGTTGTATCTCCCGCCATTAGGCATGTTTTTTCATTCTCCCGTGTGTTGGATGAATCGTCCCTATAAATAGAGGCAATGTAAGACAAGGTGGTGTTAGAACAATATATGGAATATATATATATATATATATATATATATATATATATATATATATATATATATATATATATATATATATATATATATTTCCTCCTGATTGCAGTTCATCATAAGGACCAATAGAGGCTAACATTCATTTTATAATTAAAAAGCTGCAGCTATCAGCCCGCAAGAACTGCATTTCAACCTATGAACATAAAGAGATGAAATCTGATTTGAATTCAAATTGATTTAAGTTCTCAATGGCTAAGAGCTTTGGTTGAGAGAGGGCTTTGTGAATGTTTTCATTTTATAATTTAAAAACTACAGTTATTATCCCGCAAGAACTGCAGCTCATAGCCTCGAGGAACTGCAGCTAACAATGGATGATGAGGCAGAGATTTTATGAACTCCAGCTCTCATAAGTTTCTCCAGCGCAGGTAAAATGAAAGGTACCTCTCATTAGCTCCTCCCCTGTAAAGCCTTCCAAGCGCACCTCACTGAAGTAGGTGAAACGATGTAGGTGAAGTAAAGTAGGTGAAATGAAGCAGGATCCCCTGTAAAAAAAGTCAAGCTTCAAATTATCGAGATGAAATCTGCAAGAACCCCTGTAAGCTCCTCCCATGTAAGCTTCAAATTATCGAGATGAAATCTTCCAAGTTTTCAAATTACTGAAGTAGGTGAAACAAAATGATAAGCTCCTTCAGCCGAAGTAGGTGAAATGAAATTATCGAAATGAACCAGATTCTTCTGCTGTAAAAAAAGTTAAAGCTCCCTCCTCTCACATTTCATCCCGCAAGAACCGAAGTAGGTTAAATCAAGAAGCGCACCTCAAAAAATAGAGCTTGCGGCTTGGACTGCTTGCGACCTGGTTAGAAAATAGAGGAAGCTTCGATCGATCACAGATGTGTCTTCTTCGACGACAGCGAAAGTTGTCGGCTTCGGGGAACTTCCTTGCCCGGGAGGGAGAGTAGTCGGAGAAGCACTTCTCTGCCGAGAGAGGTGCAGACAGGGTAGAAGGATGATGGAGGAGGGACGTTTTGATCGGGTAGGGATTTAAGAATGAAATATCGGGAGGGAGGAGTGCAGCCGGTGCGTGAAAGTCGAGGACCTGTGGAGGAGACGTGGGAGGAGACTGCTCGGGGCTGCTTTTGGCACACAGGAGGAAATTAAGCGGGACAGAGAGAGTATGGAGGCGTGGGTGATAAAGCTGTCAGGAGGAGACATTGGGATTTCTTTCAGCGTGAGGTAGGAGAGGAATTGGGTTTTGAATTTTTTTGTCCCATCAATCAGACGATGGGAATTCGTTATAGTGTTTTGATCAAAGGGCGGAGATTAAAAGGTTGGTGTGCCTTGAAATACCTATATCGCTTTATATAATAAAGATATATATATATATATATATATATATATATATATATATATATATATATATATATATATTATATAAGCAAAGACCTAATAGCTCCATGGTGTAATATTTTAATCCCAAAATGCCCTCATTAAAACAAGCTTAGGAATTTAACTTAATGGTGTTTTGGTCTTCGGTCCGGCTCAGGGCTTAATAGCAGCTTAAATATCATGTGCCCAGTTCTCCTCCCTGATATCCTCATATGTAGATGGCCTCTCACCTCCTCCCGCGCTTCTTCCACGGACGCTAGGGCTTCGCTCCTCCTCTAAAGCCATCCTTCTATCCTGCCGCCTCCAACGTCGAAGCCTTCTGTAGAATCCTGTCCCGCACCTCCCCCGCGACCTGTCTGGGCATCTTCTTCGCGTGCTAACCCCGTCGGAACCCCTCCTCCACTTTCCTATGGATGCCCTATTTCCACGAAGAGGACGACATCGACGTTCTCATATAGCTGCTTTCTGACACTTCCCCCATGACAAACCCCTCTTCGCGTGCTAACCCCGTCGGAACCCCTCGTCCACTTGCTTTTTGCAGTAAAAGTTCCTCATTCTTCTAATCTGCTCAAGGGATCGATCTTCATCTCCAAGGTAATATCACGCATCATATCCCTTAACATCCCCATTTTTACTTCTAATTTAAGATTTTTTGGTCTTTTACTCTGGATCAACCTTTGTTTTAGACTTTTCGATTTTTTGTTTTTTATTACAGCAAGCCACCTATTCCTCCCTGCAAGCAATGACATCTCCCACCAGCAAATCACTTGGAGGGTCTTCTTTCTCCTCCCTGCAAGCAACCCGACCATGCACACATGGACATCACATTTGCTTTTCCTTCCCAGCAAGCTGTCGGAACTACGAATGGGTTCCGCTGACCTCCCTCAAATGCAACTACAACCCCACCTGATCTCCTCCCCGCGACATCAACACCGGCGAGAGCCTACTCCAGCGAGACCCTCCAGCGAGCACTCCTATCGTGCGAGATCCACCTGTGCGAGATCCACCCGACGCGAGGTCCTTCCGGCGCGAGCTTGTCCGGCGAGTACTCCACCACCCGGGCTGCAACGGCTTTCCTGCGAGTTGTTGGCGAGAACGGTCTTGGCGAGGTACTCCGGCGAGCTGCGTGGGATAGACCTCCCTTGCAAGGTTGGCTTCTCTCGGCGGGATGCAGTGGCGAGTGCCCAGGCGAAACAGGCGAGGTCCTCCTCTCAAGGCGGCGAGGACGGCAGCTAAATTTCCTGCGGAAATACGGAACAGGCCTTTAATTTTCTATTCTCTCTCCGCCTTTCTCTCTCTATTCTCTATCCGCCTTTCTTTCTATTCTTTCTCCGCCTCTCTCTATTCTCTCTCCACCTTTCTCTCTATTCTTTCTCTCTCCTGCGGGAGTTAATGAGGGGGAAAAAAACTCTATTATTTCTCTCTTCAAACAATATACAAGCCCATGTATATATAGGCAACACCAACCCATAAAAACACGCCACGTGTCCGCCATCTCTCTCTCCTCAATAAATACAAAACAAACTTACTCTCTCTCCTCCGCCATGCATAACACAAATATTAATATATAAAAAATATAAGTTGACCCAGTCAACTGGGACCACTCCAACAAACTCTCCCTCAAACTTGGCAGCACATGCCGAGTTTGCCTTTGAGCTTCAGAAACGTGTCCACCTTCAACGCCTTGGAGAAGATGTCCGCGACTTGCTCTCCGGTCGGGCAATACTTCACTTCCACTGTCTTCAACTCTACCTGCTCCCTTAGGAAATGATACCTCGTCTCGATATGTTTGCTACGTCCATGTAGCACGGGATTCTTCGCGAGCTGGATGGCCGACATGTTGTCCACCAACATAGTCGTTGGACCATCCACTCCATGCTGCAAACTCTCCAACAAATTCCTTAGCCAGATGGCTTGGCAGGTGCCAGCTACTGCTGCAATATACTCAGCCTCGCAGGACGATAGAGCTATTGTTGCCTGCTTCTTCGAGCTCCAAGAGAACACCCCCGTTCCCATGTTGAAGGCATATCCGGAAGTGCTCTTCCGATCGTTCACATCCCCGCCGTAGTCACTATCCGAGTATCCTACCAGCGTTAGTTCTTCTCCAGTAGCATATTTCAGCTCATGTCCTCTGGTCCCGTTGATGTACCTCAGGATCCTCTTCGCTGTCGTGAAGTGGTCTTCCTTTGGCTCCTCCATATGCCTGCTCACCACTCCGACCGCATACATGATGTCCGGTCGGGTGAAGGTAAGGTAGCGTAGAATGCCCACCAAACTCTTGAATAGGGTAGAATCCACCGCTCCTTCCTTAGAATTTTTCTTCAGCTTCAACCCTGGGTCAGCAAGAGTGGAAATAGGCTTGCTATCCTCCATCCTGAACTTCTTCGAGATCTCCTCTGCATACTTCTTCTGGGATATAAAGATCCCATCTTCTCCCTGCTTCACTTCCACTCCCAGGAAGTAGCTCAACTCTCCCAAGTCTGTCATCTCAAATTCCTTCTTCATCATGCCCCGGAACTCCTCATACATAGCAGTATTGTTCCCTGTGAAAATCATGTCGTCCACGTAGAGGCACACAATCATCATATTGCCCTCCTGGTCCACCTTGGTGTAGAGGGCGTGCTCTTGCGGGCTCTTCTGATAGCCATGCTTTTGCAAGTAAGCATCTATCCTTCCGTTCCACGCTCTTGCCCCTTGCTTCAGCCCGTAGAGTGCTTTGTCTAACTTGCAGACTTTCCTCTCCTGCCCCTTCACAACGTACCCTGGGGGTTGCTCGATGTACACGTCTTCTTCCAGGTAGCCGTTCAAATAAGCCGAGACCACGTCCATCTGCATGATTCTTCAACCATGGTGAGCCGCTAGCGCTATGATCAACCGGATGGTGTCAACACGTGCTACGGGGGAAAACACTTCATCATAGTTCACGCCTTGGACTTGTCGATAGCCCTTCACCACTAGCCTGACCTTGTGCTTCTCCACTCCGCCATCCTTGTTCTT
Organism: Platanthera guangdongensis; assembly: GCA_039583875.1. Lineage (NCBI taxonomy): Eukaryota > Viridiplantae > Streptophyta > Magnoliopsida > Asparagales > Orchidaceae > Platanthera > Platanthera guangdongensis. Next base: position 269,363,687 of record CM077150.1, read on the forward strand.
CTTCACTTTGTACACCCACTTCACCCCGAGGGGTTTTTGTCCTGCAGGAGGGTCGACCAACTTCCAGGTCTCGTTCTTCTTTATGGAAGCGATCTCCGCATCCATCGCCTTCCTCCAACTCTTCTCCTTGGCAGCTTCATCGTAGGAGCACGGCTCGACATCTGCTAACAGACAATACAAAGAAAAATTATTAGGTGTCGGTGTCGTCTCCTCATATATCTCATCCAGCCTCCGCATCCTGGGCTGAGGACGGTAGTCCTTGCTCCCACTGGTGCTTTCTCCTCCAGGGTCGCTTCCACTCGTGCTCGCACCACTAGAGTAAGGGGTGAGAGCTCCCCCTGGACCTCCGCTTGGTGGTGATGGTGGCTCCGCTCCACCCATCTCCGCTTCAGCCTCTCCTCCACCTTCTTCTTCATCATCCTCAAAAAACATCCCCTTGATATTCTTCACCGCTTCATCCCAGCCCCAGCAACTTCCTTCTTCAAACACCACATCTCGTGAGATGATGGCTTTCTCTGTCTCAGGATTGTATAATTTGTAAGCCTTGCTCTCAGGAGCATAGCCCACAAAAATACACTTTTCACTTCGGTCGTCCAGCTTCTTCCTCCTTTGGTCCGGGACGTGGGCGTATGCCACACACCCGAAGACCCTCAGGTGCTTCACACTTGGCTTCCAGCCACTCCAAGCCTCAAACGGTGTCTTGAACTTCACACTCTTGGTAGGGCACCGATTCAGCACGTACACAGCCACCTGTACTGCTTCCGCTCAGAACTTCTTCGGTAGTCCCTTACCCTTTACCATGCTCCGTGCCATGTTCATGATTGTGAGATTCTTCCTTTCTGCCACGCCATTCTGCTGAGGCGAGTAGGACGCCGTCAGCTGATGAGAGATTCCCCATTGCCTACAGTACTCGTCGAACAGCCTAGAGGTGTACTCCCCACCTCTATCCGTTCTAAGTACTTTCAGCGGTTGACTACTCTCCTTCTCAGCCATCGCCCGGAACTCCTTGAACTTCTCCAGCGCCTCAGCCTTCTCCTTCAGAAAATACACCCAACACTTTCTGCTGAAGTCGTCGGTGAATGTGATGTAGTACTTGCTTCCACCGATTGAAGTTGTTTCAAATGGACCAGCGATGTCCGAGTGAACCAACTCCAATGGCCTCGTCGCCCTTCGGGACTTGCCACCCTCAAATGTCTCTCTTCTCTGATTCCCCTTGGTGCATGCCTCACAGACCCTATGAGGAGGTGTGATCATAGGCAGTCCTTCCACCATCTTTGATCCAGACAACAACTTCAGGCCTGTGAACCCCAGATGCCCCATCCGGTGGTGCCACAACCAAGCTTCCTCCTCTTCTTCATTCCTCGCGAGACATGTCGTCTCCTTTACATCCATGCTCAAAGTGAAAAGACGGTTCGCCGTCATCTTTACCCTCACTACTTCCTTCCCATGACTGTCCTTCATGGCCAGGGTGCCATCCCGCAATAAAACCCGGTAGCCCTTCTCCACCAGCTGCCCAAGACTTAGGATGTTACTCCTCAAGCCCGGCACATAAAAGACGTCGTTGATGAGAACCTCCTTCCCACTCAACACGACCGCCACAACTCCTCTTCCTTCCACTGCAATCTTTAAGGCGTCGCCGAAACTCACCTCACCACCATTTGGTTCAAGGCTCGTAAACAGCTCCCTCTCACCGCACATGTGGTTGCTGGCTCCGGTGTCTAAGTACCACACTCCATTCCTTCCATCTTCAGCACCTTGGACCGTAAGGAACATCATCGGGTCGCCTCCCGTGTTGCTCGTCTCTGCATAGTGGTTGGCCTCCCCTCCCTTCCGAGGAGCCCAACAATCATAGCTCATGTGCCCAAACTTGCCACAGTTGTAGCATTGAGTCTGGGACATGTCTCCTCTACCTCCTCTTCCTTGGCCTCTGCCTTGGTCTTTTCTTTCTCTGCCTTGGCCTCTGCCTTAGCCTCTTCCTCTACCTCCGGCGTTCCAACCTTGGTTCTGCTCGAACTCCTTCTGGTGTGATTGACTTCTCCCTTGGTCTCTACCACCTCTTCCTCCTCTACCTCTTCCTTGGTAGCCACGGCCACGCTGGCCACCACCACTTCCTGAGCTCTCTCCGAAGTTCAGCTGAGTCTGGAGTGCTTTTCCCAAGCCACTCACTTCTTCATCATCTTGCGCCATTCTGTACTCATGGGCTTGTAGTGAGCCTATCAATTCATCCGCCGTCATCACCGTGAGGTCCTTCGATTCTTCGATGGCCACCACCATGTGTCAGAACTTTTTTGTCATAGAGCGTAGGAGCTTCTCCATGAAGCTAACCTCATCTATGATCTCCCCATTTCTCTTCATCTCATTTTTGAGCGTCCGTAGACGGGTCACATAGTCGCCAACCTTCTCCGACCCTTGCATCCTTATCATCTCATACTGGCCTCGGAGGGATTGCAACTTTACTTTCTTGGCCTTGTCTACTCCCTGCATGGAGCGCTGCAAGATCTCCCATGCCTCCTTCGAAGTCTCGGCGTCCGAGATCTTTTCGAACGTAGCTTCATCTACACCTTGATACAAAATAAACAACGCCTTTTTGTCCCTCTTCTTAGCTTCTCTCAATACTGTCCTCTGTGCGTTCGTTAACGCGGCTTCTGCTTCGGCAGTCAGCGCCTCCACACCATCCTCTACTACCTCCCACAACTCCTTGGAGGCTAGTAATACCCTCATCTGGATGCTCCAGTTCCCATAGTTGGTCTTCGTCAACTTGGGGACTTGCCCCGACACGGCACCTCCAAACTCCATCTCTCCCCTACTTCAAACCTTCCGAGTCACCGTAAAGGTTTGGAACCTGGCTTTGATACCACTTGTCGGAACTACGAATGGGTTCCGCTGACCTCCCTCAAATGCAACTACAACCCCACCTGATCTCCTCCCCGCGAGATCAACACCGGCGAGAGCCTACTCCAGCGAGACCCTCCAGCGAGCACTCCTATCGTGCAAGATCCACCTGTGCGAGATCCACCCGGCGCGAGGTCCTTCCGGCGCGAGCTTGTCCGGCGAGTACTCCACCACCCGGGCTGCAGCGGCTTTCCTGCGAGTTGTTGGCGAGAACGGTCTTGGCGAGGTACTCAGGCGAGCTGCGTGGGCGAGACCTCCCTTGCAAGGTTGGCTTCTCTCGGCGGGATGCAGTGGCGAGTGCCCAGGCGAAACAGGCGAGGTCCTCCTCTCAAGGCGGCGAGGACGGCAGCTAAATTTCCTGCGGAAATACGGAACAGGCCTTTAATTTTCTATTCTCTCTCCGCCTTTCTCTCTCTATTCTCTATCCGCCTTTCTTTCTATTCTTTCTCTCCGCCTCTCTCTCTATTCTCTCTCCACCTTTCTCTCTATTCTTTCTCTCTCCTGCAGGAGTTAATGAGGGGAAAAAAAACTATTATTTCTCTCTTCAAACAATATACAAGCCCATGTATATATAGGCAACACCAACCCATAAAAACACGCCACGTGTCCGCCATCTCTCTCTCCTCAATAAATACAAAACAAACTTACTCTCTCTCCTCCGCCATGCATAACACAAATATTAATATATAAAAAATATAAGTTGACCCAGTCAACTGGGACCACTCCAACACAAGCAACCCGACCCTGCACGCAACATTCCCCTCCTCTCTTCCTTGACTGCCACCCTCCCCGCCGAAAGCAGCCTGTATAACCTACCGTGCCCTCGACACTCTCCCACCTGCGAGTATACCTCCTCCATTGTGCCTTAACTCTCCTCCACCGTGCCTCACAGCTCCTCCATCGCGATTCCAAAGCATCTCGCTCCTCCTTGCGCCAAGCAGCTTCAAGCTCCTCGCGGAATCATCTAGCTCCTCGCGGTATCATCTAGCTCCTCGCGGTATCATCTAGCTCCTCCTTTGTTTTCAATTTTATTCTTTGTTCTTCCAGCAAACTCAAGCAAATGTGATTTTGTTTTCTTCTGGTTTTCCTTCTGCTTTTCCTTCTGATTTTCCTTCTGATTTTCCTTCTGGTTTTCAACTTCCTTTTCATTTTGCTTTTTGTTCTTTGTTCTCGATTGATAGTTTAAAGCTAGCTGTATAAAATGTGTGATTAAAAGGCAGTGTTCTTCGTTCTCATGCATTTCATCTCCTCCACCTAGGTTGCATCCACAGCCGCTACTGCCTACATCCATATGCTGCTTCCCGCAGCGGCAGCTACTAAATCCTTCAAACATTAGTAATTTCCAGTTATAATAATTTGTATTTCATGTTTATTCATTGATTAAATGCTTAATCTTATGTACATGCTTTGAGATTTAATATTGTTAACCCAGAAATCGGCGATCCTTCCCAAGATGGCCAGCTGGCTCATCGTGACCCTTAGATTATCCCTTTCGATCGCGATGGGTCCCAGCGTAGGCGGACAGTCTTCCCTATCCGCCTAGGTCTCCTAGCAACCGCGTGCCCTGCGGGACGGCGAGCTATTCCCATGGCTCACCCTCGCGGGACATGCGGTTAGGTCCGCTAATCGTGCAGTCTTTTCCTTGCAGGAGTCCGCCAACAGCAGTACCAGTAGCGGCCTCCTATTTCTCTCAAGGGGCGGTGGTCTCCTACCGCCGTCCGTCGAGGACGCCCGCCTAGGGCGACCTCCCTGCTGCCCGAGGGGCGGCGGCCTCCTGCCGCCGTCCGCCGAGGCCGCCCACCCCGGGCGGCCTCTGCCCGTCAGCCGGGCGGACTCCACCCGGAGTCCGCCCAGGCCGCCGCTAGGGGGCGGCCCCGGCTCCAGCCGGGCGGACTCCCCATGGAGTCCGCCCAGGCCGCCCGCTAGGGGGCGGCCCCGGCTCCTGCCGGGCGGACTCCTCCCGGAGTCCGCCCAGGCCGCCCGCTAGGGGGCGGCCCCGGCTCCTGCCGGGCGGACTCCTCCCGGAGTCCGCCCAGGCCGCCCGCTAGGGGGCGGCCCCGGCTCCTGCCGGGCGGACTCCTCCCGGAGTCCGCCCAGGCCGCCCGCTAGGGGGCGGCCCCGGCTCCAGCCGGTCGGACTCCTCCCGGAGTCCGCCCAGGCCGCCCGCTAGGGGGCGGCCCCGGCTCCTGCCGGGCGGACTCCTCCCGGAGTCCGCCCAGGCCGCCCGCTAGGGGGCGGCCCCGGCTCCAGCCGGGCGGACTCCACCCGGAGTCCGCCCAGGCCGCCCGCTAGGGGGCGGCCCCGGCTCCTGCCGGGCGGACTCCTCCCGGAGTCCGCCCAGGCCGCCCGCTAGGGGGCGGCCCCGGCTCCAGCCGGGCGGACTCCACCCGGAGTCCGCCCAGGCCGCCCGCTAGGGGGCGGCCCCGGCTCCAGCCGGGCGGACTCCACCCGGAGTCCTCCCAGGCCGCCCGCTAGGGGGCGGCCTCCCGGCCTGCCGGGCGGACTCCTCCCGGAGTCCGCCCAGGTCGCCCGCTAGGGGGCGCCCTGGGATTCTCTGCAGGTGGGTCCTTCCGACTGCTTCATCGCTCGACTGTGGCGGACGCAAAGTCTCTGTCCGCGGAGTCCGCGCAGGTGTCATGCTGATGTCACTGGGCCCCCGCTTCTAGAAGAACTCCCCTGGGCCTATAAATAGCCCATGGTGCCTCTCATTCTGCATCGGTGGATCCGCCAGACGGTTCCTGGATCTGGCTGGATCCTGCAAGTCTCGCCAGCAAGCCCTGCGGACTCCGTTTTCCAGTCCGCGCAGTCCGTCATCGCCTCCTCCAGCAAGCTCTGCGGACTCAATTTCCTGTCCGCGCAGCTCTCCCAGCAGCTCTTCCCAGCAGCTTGCCAGCAGCCCTCTGCAGACTCAGTTTCTCAGTCCTCCAGCAGCTAGCAGACTATTTTACTTAGTCTCTGCCAGCTTCTCCCCTGCTTTCTGGCACTTTCTTCTCTCTTAGCCGCCAGCTTCTCCTTGTACCCTTTAAGTGATTTTGTTGTAAAGGTGTACTTGTAAGCTTGTAATCTCTAGCTATTAATAAAAGGAAAGCCCGTCGCAGGAGTGGCATTTATGCCGCGGCGGGCGAAGTGTGTTGTTGCCGCTGCTAGCGGCCCCCTTATTCTTCTCTCTGCTCAGCAAGCCTTGCTCCTCTGCTCAGCAAGCCTTGCTCCTCTGCTCAGCAAGTCTTGCTCCTCTGCTCAGCAGACTTCTTCTCAGCTCAGCTCTCCTCGGCATCCAACCTGCAAGCACAACCGTCCATTAACCGTCTGCTCGACAGCTCCTGGTCAACCTCCTTCTCCTCTCTTGATCAACCCGCTCTGTTGATCAAGCTTCTCTCCTCTATCCCCGCAACCCTCTTTGACAAGCCGTTTGCTCCACTCTCGAGCACTCAGAGGCTTCCTTCCTTTCCTCCTTTCCTCCTCTCCTAGCTTGTGAGATCGAACACACCCCTCCGTGTTAGCTGGCTGGTGCCCCGCGACGTTTTCGCGCATCAACAGTTAACACGCGACCTTCAGATCCGGTCAGACGGTGAATAGCGACAGTTAGCCATGTCAGATCAATCAGCCGAGAACTTTGCTCCAAGTCCCAGTGAAGATCCTCTCTGGAAGCTTTTGAGCAGTCGCGCCGTGAGAATGCTCAACAGTTCCAAGCAATCAACCAAGTTCTTGCTGCGATCACGCAGCGGTTAGACTCTCGTCCAGCAGCTGCTCCAGCTGCTCCAGCTGCTCCAATCAACCCAACGCCAACATCAGAGCATAAGCAAGCTTATTCTCAAGCTTGTCCTCCGTTCTATCCGCCTTACACCCCGACCTTCCCGCAAGGTCCTGCTGCTCCTTTGCGAACTCAAGATGAAGAGTTTGCCGCTCGCCAAAACTTCTTCCGGCAAGCAGCCCGAGGAAGTCCTGCCAGATTTCTCAACTTTCAAGGAAGTCATCCTTGCCCCCCAGCTCCTGCCTCTGCTCCCCCTGCAGCAACTTTTCCTTTCTACCCCCCTGCTTCTTTGCAGCTGCAGCCTATGCTCCCTTTGATCCCTATGCTGTGGGAGAGCAGGAAGAGCCGTCGCCCTTCATTGAGAGTGTTCGCCTTGAACCTACTCCAGCAAACTTCAGAGAGCCTCGACTGCCAATCTATACAGGAGAGACTGATCCAGTAAAGCATCTTCAAGCCTTTGAATCAGCCGTTGCTCTCAAGACTCTGTCAGATGCAACCAAGTGCAAGCTCCTTGTGACAACCTTTGATGGGCAAGTGAGGGATTGGTTCTATGGCCTCCGTCCTCACTCCATCTCTTCCTTTCTTGATCTTCGTAGAGAATTCCTTCTCAGATTCTCTACCTCCTCCAAGAGAAAGGGCGGTCCTGAAGCCCTCTTTGAGATCAGACAACGCAGTGATGAAACCTGGTCCCAATTTGTTGATCGATTCCAGAGAGAGATTCTGGACATCGAAATCGTTGATCAAGAAATGTACCGAGTGGCTCTTATCCATGGTCTTCGCGAAGGGCCTCTCAAGTTTGAAGCTAATGTCCGTGCTCCGAGGACATACCAAGAGCTGATCGCTCTAGCCAACTCGTACATCCGAGGTGAGAAGAGCAATCCAGGCTTCGTCTCCAAGCTCGTATCAGAGAAAGATCCGTTTCGCAAGCAACCTCCAAGGTCTCCTTACAATCGTTTCCCAGCTCACTCAAGGAAGGAGAGGAGGCTTCATCGCCAACGATACTCCTTCCCGAGCCGCGATGCTCAAGATCCTTTGCTCCCGCTAGCTCCTTCTCAAACAGCAACTGTCCAACAGCAGCAAGACGATGACTTGCATGAGTCGGATCTCGACGACGTCGTGCAAGAGGTAGTGCAGATCATGAAAGACAGGGCAAGCTATAAGAAGCCCTACCGGCCAGCAGATCAGAGGTCTAGAGACTCAGAGCCTTATTGTGAATTTCACAAAGAGCCAGGCCATCGAACAGAAAACTGCCGAGCATTCCGTCAGCTTGTGCAAAGGATGCTCCGGCAGGGCAAGATGCATGACTTGCTCCCTAAAGAAGATCGCCCTGACCCATCAACGTCAAAGGGCAAAGAAATTTCAGATGTTCCTTGCTCCTCAAGGGCAGTGAATCACGTCGAAGAGCCTCCTCTCCTCATTGTCAACCAAGAAGTCGAATGCTTCGACGCCGACGATGAGGGTGTGCTAGGAAGGCTATTCTAAACTAGCAAGGACTTCACAGTCCTCCAAAGCGATGGACTTCACAGTCCTCCAGAGCTCCTTACAACCTACAGGGGTTATCTCAACCCTTACTCCCTCTTTCAAACATTTTCATTACAACACTTCTCAGTGTTTTCCTGCTTTTCTGCAAAGCTTTATTCAGAGATCCTGTACTGACACAGTTCCCTTTTGTTGCCTCTCTCTCTCTCTCCTGGATCAATACGCCAATGAGATTTCGCCAAGTCTGAAACGTTCCCTCCGTAGTTTGTTCTTGCACTACCGCTTCGACCACAAATGGCGGGAGTATACCCATGTGTGTAGTGGGAGCAGTTCATCTACGATTATGGGCTTCAGGCTTAGGATCCTAGCCAGCATCTGACACAGAGTGTGTGCTAGGGGAGCCCCATGTGTTAGCTCTGCTGTGCGTCTTATAGGAAACACTACGGTTAGGATGATCTTCGCTGGACAAGCAATGGCGATCAAGCGTAGCCTTGTCTCTTGGATCATCCTTCAACTGTGGTGGCCGAATAACTCTCTCCGTATCCTCGATCCATGCCTCTCGGGTTCTCACAACTTCACTGATCAATACACAGACAATATAGGCCTCTTGGCGCAACCTGTCTCCTTGATCAGTGATGCTTGTGCCCAGGGCAAGAGAGCAGAGTTCTAGCGATCCTTCTCAGATCTTCCTTGTTTCTAGCGATCCTTCTCAGGATCTTCCTTGCTTCCAGCGGTCCTTCTCAGGACCTTCCCTTGCTTTGTGCCCTCCTTGAGGATGCGCGGCCAGCCCGCTTTGAGCAGGACCATACTCGGAATGACTTTCTCAGGCCAGTGATGCATAAGGCCCACGGGGAACACCTGTGGCAGCATTCAACCTTCTTTAGTCATTCCGAACATGGACCTCTTTTCCTTTCCCGCTTTGAGCAGGACCATACTCGGAATGACTTTCTCAGGCCAGTGATGCATAAGGCCCACGGGGAACACCTGTGGCAGCATTCAACCTTCTTTAGTCATTCCGAACATGGACCTCTTTTTCCTTTTCCCCCCTCCTTGAGGATGCGCGCCCAGCCCGCTTTGAGTAGGACTATACTTGGGATGATTTTTCGGGCAAGTGATGCATAAGGCCCACGGGAAACACCTGTGGCAGCATTCAACCCACTTTAGTCATTCCGGGTGCAGCCCTCCTTTTCTCTCTTGCCTTCTTTCACAGGTGAACAAGTTAATCCGACCTACCAAAAGGATTTTCAGCAGTCACTTTGCTCATGCTCATCCTATATGAATTGCTTATTCAAAGCTCTATCAGATGATGACTCGCACTCTACTCATATAAGCTCTATTGCTCTCATCTCCTCTACATTATTTGCTCAAGTGCTATCAGCCATGCTATTATTATCCAGTCATATCTGTCAGCAGTCAACACTCAGTTTATTGGTCTGGGCTTCATAATAATATTCATCAGCACTTTTCTTGCTAATTGGTCATATCGCCTTATCTTGTCAACAGTTAACTTATCAACAGTTAACAGTCTACAGTTAACACTTGCAAGCCTTCTCTTCACAGGTACTTGCAAGTTATTTTCATATCTTATTGGTTCCTAACTTCTCTTCTTGCAGAGATTAGCGAGCACCTGCAAGCCTCATATAGTACTTGCAGCTTATTTTTATATACGATACCTGCTCTTAACTCTCTTCTTGCAGAGATCCACAAACTCTTGCAAGTTTCTTCACAGGTACTTGCAAGTTACTCTCATATATTGTGCATGTTCCTAACTCTCTTTTTGCAGAGATCAGCAAAGACTTGCAGGTCCCTTTCAGGTACTTGCGAGTTATTGTGGCTTTCTGTTTTCCTCACTTCTGTTTTGCAGAACATTCACAGAAGACACGCCTTCTTCGTTTTGCAAAAGCGAATTCAGGAAGCACTAAGCTTCTAAGGAGAGTTTCAGGTTCTGTCTCTCCTTGCTCCCCTTCTTCCGTTGTGGTGGATCACGATTTTCGTGGGTCTCCAACTTTTTCGAAGTTCTTTTCGGAACTTAAAAAAGTGCGGGGATTATGTTAACCCAGAAATCGGCGATCCTTCCCAAGATGGCCAGCTGGCTCATCGTGACCCTTAGATTATCACTTTCGATCGCGATGGGTCCCAGCGTAGGCGGACAGTCTTCCTATCCGCCTAGGTCTCCTAGCAACCGCGTGCCCTGCGGGACGCGAGCTATTCCCATGGCTCACCCTCGCGGGACATGCGGTTAGGTCCGCTAATCGTGCAGTCTTTTCCTTGCAGAGTCCGCCAACAGCAGTACCAGTAGCGGCCTCCTATTTCTCTCAAGGGGCGTGGTCTCCTACCGCCGTCCGTCGAGGACGCCCGCCTAGGGCGACCTCCCTGCTGCCCGAGGGGCGCGGCCTCCTGCCGCCGTCCGCCGAGGCCGCCCACCCCGGGCGGCCTCTGCCCGTCCAGCCGGGCGGACTCCACCCGGAGTCCGCCCAGGCCGCCCGCTAGGGGGCGGCCCCGGCTCCAGCCGGGCGGACATCCCCCTGGAGTCCGCCCAGGCCGCCCGCTAGGGGGCGCCCGGCTCCTGCCGGCGGACTCCTCCCGGAGTCCGCCCAGGCCGCCCGCTAGGGGGCGCCCCGGCTCCTGCCGGGCGGACTCCTCCCGAGTCCGCCCAGCGCCCGCTAGGGGGCGGCCCCGGCTCCTGCCGGGCGGACTCCTCCCGGAGTCCGCCCAGGCCGCCCGCTAGGGGCGGCCCCGGCTCCAGCCGGGCGGACTCCTCCCGAGTCCGCCAGGCCGCCCGCTAGGGGGCGGCCCCGGCTCCTGCCGGCGACTCCTCCCCGAGTCCGCCCAGGCCGCCCGCTAGGGGGCGGCCCCGGCTCCAGCCGGGCGACTCCACCCGGAGTCCTCCCAGGCCGCCCGCTAGGGGCGGCCCCGGCTCCTGCCGGGCGGACTCCTCCCGGAGTCCGCCCAGGCCGCCCGCTAGGGGGCGGCCCCGGCTCCAGCCGGGCGGACTCCACCCGGAGTCCGCCCAGGCCGCCCGCTAGGGGCGGCCCCGGCTCCAGCCGGGCGGACTCCACCCGGAGTCCGCCCAGGCCGCCCCTAGGGGCGGCCTCCGGCCTGCCGGCGGACTCCTCCCGGAGTCCGCCCAGGTCGCCCGCTAGGGGGCGCCCTCCAATTCTCTGCAGGTGGGTCCTTCCGACTGCTTCATCGCTCGACAGTGGCGGACGCAAAGTCTCTGTCCGCGGAGTCCGCGCAGGTCGTCATGCTGATGTCACTGGGCCCCGCTTCTAGAAGAACTCCCCTGGGCCTATAAATAGCCCATGGTGCCTCTCATTCTGCATCGGTGGATCACGCCAGACGGTTCCTGGATCTGGCTGGATCCTGCAAGTCTCGCCAGCAAGCTCTGCGGACTCCGTTTTCCAGTCCGCGCAGTCCGTCATCGCCTCCTCCAGCAAGCTCTGCGGACTCAATTTCCTGTCCGCGCAGCTCTCCAGCAGCTCTTCAGCAGCTTGCCAGCAGCCCTCTGCAGACTCAGTTTCTCAGTCCTCCAGCAGCTAGCAGACTATTTTACTTAGTCTCTGCCAGCTTCTCCCCTGCTTTCTGGCACTTTCTTCTCTCTTAGCCGCCAGCTTCTCCTGTACCCTTTAAGTGATTTTTGTTGTAAAGGTGTACTTGTAAGCTAGTAATCTCTAGCTATTAATAAAAGGAAAAAAAAGCCCCGTCGCAGGAGTGGCATTAGGCCGCGCGGGCGAAGTGTGTTGTTCCGCTGCTAGCGGCCCCCCTTATTCTTCTCTCTGCTCACAAGCCTTGCTCCTCTGCTCATGCAAGCCTGCTCTCGCTCAGAAGTCTTGCTCCTCTGCTCAGCAGACTTCTTCTCAGCTCAGCTCTCCTCGGCATCCAACCTGCAAGCACAACCGTCCATTAACCGTCTGCTCGACAGCTCCTGTCCAAACCTCCTTCTCCTGCGTATCAACCCCTCTGTTGATCAAGCTTCTCTTCCTCTTATCCCCGCAACCCTCTTTGACAAGCCGTTTGCTCCACTCTCGAGCACTCAGAGGCTTCCTCCTTTCCTCCTTTCCTTCCTCTCTCCTAGCTTGTGAGATCGAACACCCCCTCCGTGTTAGCTGGCTGGTGCCCCGCGACGTTTTCGCGCATCAACAAATATAACAAACTTTCATGTTAATAGCACTTGATCCGTTCAAGGAGACATTGTTCTCGCCTATTTTGTCTTGAAATATCTCAAAAGTTTTACGGAGAACAGTGTGATTTTGTTTTATAAGCTAAATGGTTCCTCACCGATTTTCTGAAAATTTAAAAAGCAAATCGCCACCGTTTCTTTCTATTTGGACATTTGAGAAGGATTTTGTTGAGAATAGATCTCAAGAGAAGATACTGGGTATGCTCCTTATATATACAACAAGTAGAGATTTGAACAGCTAGATGTTCAAAATGGGATGCTCTTGAGCTCATGAAACGGTTAGATTTGAACAGCTAGATTTGAACATCTAGACTTTCCAACTTCCAAGAAGTAGATGCTCATTGAACAGCTAGATAAAATTTCAGCATTTACCATGATGTTAAGATTTTCGCAATTATAGAGATTTCCGCATTTATAGAGATTTGAAACATCTGCACTAAATGTCTGTACCATTTCCATAGGCATTTATAGGCAATGTCTGTAGATGCTCAAAAACTTTTGAGAATTTTTTGAGAAAAATCTGAGGAATGGTAGACATTTGTAGTCTGTTCTAAATGATATAGTCATTTGTAGTCGAATGTTCAGCTCTAATTTTTTTCTTTATAAAAGCCGTGTACCATTTCCTTAGACATTTATAGAGATTTGAAACATCTGCTCTAAATGTCTGTACCATTTCCTTAAATATTATCCTTATGCTGTATTGAAACTTTAAATTTTTCAAAAAATGTGTTGACTGACATAATTCTTCGGTTTTTTATCTTTGGCAAACATCAAGTTTTATTACATGTAGGTAAAAATGAGCTAGCTTTTCTGAAATGAGTACGTATCAAGTTTTATTACATGTATGGAATATAAATATCAGGGAGGTGAATCTCATTCCTCCTCACAACTAAATTTAAAACTTTAATTTGGGATATGTGCAATACCACCGTTGGGAACGCACCATGCTTGACACCTTGGCGGACTACTACTTCACTAACATCTGGGAGGAATACTACTTCACTAACTTCACGAAATTGATCAAACATGTTTATCCTCAGAGGTTTACATCAGGAATTTTATTGCTTGGTTCAATTATGCTTTTTTTCTTCACCTACTAATTTAGCACAAAATCAATTACTAAAAGTCTCATTCCACTAATACGAGCAACTATGTTCTGCATAAAGTTGTCCTGTCATTTAGTGTTCTGATAACAGTCCATTGTGTCCTGTTATTTAAAGTTGTTCTGCATATTTACTGCTGATGATGGCCTCGGGTTTTTTGAACACCTTGAATGCACTTCACACTGTTTTTAATTGATGCTTATTTTACAGTTCTGCACTTTTATCAGTTCATTTTCATAAGATTTAATTGAATGCCGCAAAAAATTTGTTAACGAACAAAATAGGCGAGTAACTATTATATAAGCCGTCTTCTGAAGACTCCTTCAGTTCTACTATCAGCGTTGAGCTCGCGTATACTTCATACCGGCTGATCTCAGCTTTAATTGTTGCTTAGAGTTTAGATATTGTGTTTTTAGGCTATCTATCAAATTTCTTAATTGTTGTTAGAGTTTTAATTGATCTGAGCTCTAATTGTATGCTTCATAAACTTTCTCAATTTCTTAAGACTTCTTCATACGGGCTGATCTCAGCAGTAAACTTTCTTATTGTTTGCTCGAGTTATTGTGCTCTGTGAATGTTGTTGATATATATTTCCCCGCACGGGGCACTTTTGGTTGTGATTTAGCTTTTCAGACGAATGTCGCCCCATGATGAATGTCGGCCTTGCCGAATGTATCCTCCATGCAGAATGTCACCCCCACGACGAATGTCAACCACATGACGAATGTTGCCTGCACGACAAATGTGGCCACCATGACAAATGTCGCCCCCACGACAAATATAATCCCTCACGACAAATGTCACCCCCACGACAAATATCGCCCCTCGACAAATGTCACACCCACGACGAATGTCGCCCCCACAACAAATGTCGCACACACGATGAATGTTGCCCGCACGGGGTCCCCCGTGCACGACTGCTTGTAACCCTTTATACAGTGGGGGTGGTGAGAGATGATATGGTCTTCTCTTTCTCAATATACAACTGATAAGACTTGTGGATATAATTATAGCAAATTGTTCCCCCTGTGATGTAGAATGGCTAAGGGAAATCTGGAGCTTTGCTTCCAGGTGATAGGCCTTCAGTATTTAAGCATCCTTGACCACAAAGGATCTTCAGGAACTTCTTGACAGATGGAATTGATGTTGTCCTTTGAAGTGTCCTCGAGGGTTGAAGAATGAAGACTCTTGATTTTGATTGATTGTTCTTCTTCTTCAGGTAACAGATTTTCTTCTGGTCTAGGGCTTCTTGAGTTACTGTATCAGAGTTCTGTGAATGAAAGATCAGAGAGGATTCTTTGTTGCAGACTGATTGTCTTTCTTATCTCTGTGACTGTATTCTTCTGTATTCTCTATCAGATGCCTCTAGGAAAGGAGAGAAAACTGCTTTTATATTTCCTGTCAAAAGTCTCTTTCAAAATTTGAATACCTCTGCAATCAATGCTGATGACCTTGAGAGTAAACTGCATTGATTTATTTCCCCAACTATCCCATGGAAAAATGGTAGGCAATAATCATGGAGAAGACCATAATCAATGCTCTGTCTAACGGTTATATTCCAGAGAATATTTGAGCATTAATTACTGAGGAATTATTGCAGAGGGGACAGAAGGATGGAAAATAACTAAGTCTGGATTCGTCGAACTGATAACAGAAATCGTCGAGCTGAGTTTACAGTTCGTCGAGCGGAGTTGCTGAGTTCGTCAACCAGATGACTTCTATTCGTCGAGCTGAGTTCCAAGATCGTCAAGCAGAGATCAGAACTATATTCTCTAGAAGCTTTACCTTTTCTTTGTATGAAGTTCGTCGAGCTGATAACTGGTTTCGTCGACTGAAGTTCAGCAAAATATTTCTGGACATAGAATAATTTCAGATGCTTCTGGATGAAAGTGTTGAAGTGAAGTATGCAGAATACGTCGGCCTAAGAATTGGTTTCGTCGAGCTGAGGACCACTAACTGCTGCTAGATAACACTAGCTATTGTGGTAAGGGTTCATCGAGCTGAGCATCCTGAGTTCGTCGACAGGAGATGATTCTGGACTTAGAAAAAATAAAGAAGCTTCTGGCTATAAGAGGTTGAAGTAAAGAACCAGAATCGTCGACCAGAGAACTAGGTTCGTCGACCTGAGTCTAGAGAACAAAGTCTAGACTTGGAATACTGAAGGTAGAGTCCAAAGATCGTCGACTTGAGAATCAAATTCATCGAGCTCAACTCAAAGAATTTACTCTGAGGTCGTCGAGCTGAGCACGACAACCGTCGACCTGAGTTCGACGAACGTCGAACTCATTTTCTGAGTCTTTGGAAAATCACTAAGTCTTGAGTCTCTGGCAGTCTGATGATGGCTGGTCCATGCAGTGTTATTACTAAGGACTTGTCCTATACTCTAGGACACAACTATAACCCTGGCTATACATGTTGGGTCAAATGATCCTAACTTAGTGAATCTAGCCCAAATCAAACTAGGGATGCAACAATATCCCTCTATTTGGGTGAGGTCACTAATTACATACTCAGACTAGAACATAAAATAAACAAAGCAAGAAAGCATATATCTGGCAGAGATCAATAACACATGCAACAGATATATATATACATATAAGATTTGTTCAGAAATAGAAAGCAGTTTTAAAAACATAACAGAAACAAAAGACGAGAACTCATTCTTTTGTTTCATTTCCTTTGGCTTTTCTTCTTTGCTCTTGTCTCCTGGCTTAGTGAAGACAATCTCTGTTAGGATCAGAAGCTTGCACATTAGTTATGGTCATGTCAACAACCCCTATAATCTTCAAAGATGTGGCTCTGGGGACAACTGCTTTTGAGTGCAACTTCATGTAGTCATTAACATTGAAATACTTGTTTGCTTTCTCAAACCTCTTAAGCTCTTCTTTCCTATACTTAGACATTGTGGAATACTCAGAAGGATCCTTTCCTTCAGCTTTGGCCTTGTTAATCATCGAAAGGCCTACAAGTTCTTGGAACCTGGCCATTCTAGCTGTATTAGCTGTTTCAGGATCTTCAAAAGGAACAGGAGGAGAATTTGGTCTTTTAGGACTTTCATCTTTCTAATCTGTAGGGAATGATAGCTGTTGTTGATGCTGCTGATGTGGTTGATGCTAAGATTGACGTTGCTTGCCAGATTGGTATTGTCTTTGTGGCTGCTTGAAGAGGTTGGCCTACTCTGATGTCTTTGATAAGTTTGAAATTGAGTGGGCCTTGAGAAGATGTTCCTGAAGCACCAACAGCTAGAGGAGGAGGAGGAGGAGGGTCCCTTCTGTATTTCTGAGTTGGAGGAGGGGAGTATCTTCTGCTTCTTTTCCTTTCTTCTTGTTCATTTTTAGATAACCACGTCCAAGCTGGCATCCATTTATATGGAGTTATCTTCTGAAGAATATAGTAGGGAGTGTCATTTGTTGGATTTGGTTTAGGAGGAGGAGGAGGTGCTTCCCTCTTCTTAGACAGTTTCTTCTTCTTTGGATCTTCATCTGAATCCTCATCCTCATTATCATCCTCATCATCATCAGATCCTTGAGGATTATCATATAAGGCATCAATGGCCTTTAGTATAGAGTTATCAATTGGATTTTCAGCCTGAGCAGTAACATGAGAAGGAGTAGGAACTGGAGCTGGAGGGGAAACTGCAATAGGAGCTGGAGAAGAAACTTTAACAGGAATTGGAGAACTAACTCTGATAGTGCTTTCAGCAGCTGCCTTATTCTCTTCCTCAATGTCAGCCAAGTTCAAGTATTCAAGATATGGCATTGGAGAATCATCCATAACAAAACTGGGAGCTGAAATAGCCTTTGGAGGGGATTGAATGACTATGGGCTCTGGAGCAGCAAAAAGAGTTTTGAGTTGCTTGGCAACTTTTGAACAAATAGGGGAGGAGTATGGAACAATAGCCAAGGATGACTTAGTGTGATCTGCTGGAATGAAACCCAAAAATGCAGTATCAAAATTTTTCAGCAAATATGCTAAATCTACTGTAGGATTAATGATGAAATCACCCATAGTAATTATTTCTTCTGGAGGTGACTCTTCTATATCCATGTCAGTCTCAATAAAATTAATGAAATCAATTAAATCTGTATCTCTAAACTCTATGTCTACTACTGTTGCTACCTCTGCATCTACTGGAGCTGCTGAAACTGAAACTGAAACTGCTGCTACTTCTGGAGCTACTGCAGCTTCTTCATCAAGCATCTCCCCCCTGCCTGGTTTCAGTAATAACTGGAGCCAGACCCCTAAATGAAGAGAGGGCGGCAGAAAGGGCAGAGATCTTGGCAGATAAAGAGGAAATGGAAGTAGTAAGAGGTGTAATGGCCTCTGCTATGATTGTTTTGAGAAGTGATGTGACGAGAGCAATGACAGGAGATATGGTGGAGAGGTCCAGTGTTGGAGTGGAAGAAGGTGTTCCAGATGGTGGTTGAGTGGAAAAATTTGGAGGGATGGTAGACGTGGGTGAGGATGGAGGAGGAGCATCTGGAATTTGGATATCCTGGATGGATTCAGTTGGAGGAGAGGGAGTAGTGGGAGGAGATGATAATAGATTGAAGTATGCTATGGAGGACAAGTGGGGTGGAAGAGGAGATGAAGGTGGTGTTGGGGCTGGTATATCATAGGGGGATTGTGGTGATTGAGATGGAGTGGGTTTATGGTATTCCTGGGTGGGTGAGGAAGGGAAGTTGTAAGGTCTATTGGTGGAGAGGTGGCAAGTAATATAGCTGTAATAGGAACATGAACAGAGGGTTATGGTTGTTTATGTGGTTGAAGTTGTTGTTGGAGTTGTTGATGTGGTTGAAGAGAGGGAGTATGAACTATGGAGGGTTATTGTTGTTGAGTTGCTGGAAGGGATGGAGGTGTGGGGATGATCTCTTCAACTGGGTGGGAAGTGGCCCTAACAGCCCTTATGCTTTCAGAAGCTGGGGTGGAGGAGGTTGAAGCCTTGGATGGCTTGTCTGTGGTCCTCTCCCACTTGCAAAACAAGGCACATGTGAGCCGTTTGCTGGCATTAATGAATATGGCCGGGAGACTAGTGATTCAGTAGCCTTCTCCTTCAGGAAGATCCCTAGGATCCTTCAAAACACACTTCCTTTTTATTAGTATTTTTCTTTATTAGATCAAAGATGATCCGTGCCCAGTTCACCTTATTCTTATTAACCACTGCACACATGACCAAAAACTGATGCCTGGTAATATAATCATGTGCAGTGTGCTTTCCTAGCAAGACTTTCCCAACAATATCTGCTAGAAATTTGTATTCTCCAAATAAATGTTTCTTCAACAACTTATTGGGGTTATCTCCAGTATAACCCATCAAACTCAACATCATATCATATTCTTCAGAATCTATTTCCTGTTCTTCTTCTCCATTATCGAAACCAAAGATTTCAGTTAATACGGTGGGAGATAGGGAGATAGCGTTACCCGTAATTGTTCCAATCATTGTATTTTCTTCTGTTGTCGATGATGTATAGACCCATTCTCTTATCTCAGTCACAGATAATTTTATCCTTGTTGTCATCAAATTGTTCAGTTGTTGCTCTTCTCGAAGTTGCAGAATGTTTAGAAATATCGGATCTGAATGCTGAAATGAATCAAAGTCAACATCAAATCCAGTGTCGAACTTCATCGCAGCCAATGTTCCTGTTGGAATCGCCATGAAATCACCTGCAAGAGAGAAAAACAACGATCAAGTGCAAAGGTAACAGAAAGCGCAGGACGGAGGTCGAAAAAACCTAGATATAAGGTTTTCTAGAATATGAATCGACAAACTCCGTTCCACGAAAATTAAAACATTCTTCGATCTAGGTTCGACGAAATAATTTGGAGTTAAATGATTCGTCGAGCGCAGCCTAAAGATTTGAAGACATTTCGTCGAGCTCCATTCGACGAAAGTTTTTTGAAGTGGATTCATCGATCTCCGGTCGATAAAAACAACTTCACTTACAGAGAGTTCGTCGACCTCCGTTTGACAAATATCTGTCGAACTGTCCCTAGTTCGTCGAGCTCCGTTCGACGAACTCTGGAAAATTCGTCGAGTGTAGACAGAAACTAAACTAAATCTTCTCCATTGATCATTCCAAGCTGATTTATAAAGAATAAGTGATTTTTCTCATCCAGAGGTTTGGTGAATATATCAGCTCTTTGTAAATCAGTGTAGATATAGAAAAGATTAATTTTGTTTTTGTCCACACACACTCTATTGAAATGATGTCTAATGTCTATATGCTTAGTCCTACAGTGATGGACTGGATTTTGTGCAATTACTATAGCACTTGTGTTATCACAAAAAAGAGTTGAATTATTTAAGTTGAGACCATAGTCTAGGAGTTGGTTTTGGATCCACAGCATCTGAGAACAACAACTGCCTGCTGTAATATATTCTGCTTCAGCAGTTAAGGTGGATATAGATGACTATTTCTTGCAAAACCAGGATACTAACCTCATACCAAGTAACTAACAAGTCCCTGAGGTGCTTTTTCTAAACCGTGCGTCTAGCAAAGTCAGCATCTGAATATCCATTTAAACTAAATTCTGACTCAGCAGGATACCATAGGCCTACACTAGAACAACTCTTTATATATCTCAAAATCCTTTTAAGAAAACTAGGTGCGATTCTTTTGGGTTCATTTGGAACCTAGCACAAAGGCATATGGCAAACATGATATCAGGTCTGCTTGCTGTAAGATATAGTAAGGACCCAATAATGCCCCTATATAATTTCTGATCCACAGTTTTCCTATGTGCATCAGAGTCAATCACAACATTAATAGCCATGGGTGTTTTCTTTATTGAGGCATCAGCCATCCCAAACTTTTTGATAAGCTCTTTTGCATATTTAGCTTGGGATATGAAGATGCCATCAAGCAACTGCTTCACTTGGAGACCAAGGAAGTAGGAGATCTCACCCATGCTACACATTTCAAATTTTAAATGCATGAGATCAGAGTACCTCTTGTATAATTTGGAATCAGTATACCCAAATATGATGTCATCTACATAAATTTGTATTAATAAAGTTTGGTCCTTATGATGTCTAGTGAAAAGTGTCTTATCTACTATGCCTCTAATGAATTTATGATCTATCAAAAAGCTAGGTAGGGTCTCATACCAAGCTGTTGGAGCTTGCTTTAGACCATAAAGAGCTTTATGCAAGTTGAAAACATGATAAGGGTGAGTTGGAGAGACAAAACCTGGAGGTTGTTCAACATAAACCTCTTCTTTAAGTACTCCATTCAGGAATGCACTCTTCACATCCATCTAATACACCTTGAATCTCTTGTAGGCTACATAGACAAGGAATATTCTGATTGCCTCTAACCTTGCCATAGGTGCAAAGGTTTGGTCATAATCTATTCATTCCTCTTGCCTATATCCTTGAGCAACAAGCCTAGCCTTGTTCCTCACTATTGTACCTTGGGCATCAAATTTATTTCTGTATACCCATTTGGTTCCAATGACTGGATAGTCTTGTGGTCTTGGAACCAAATACCAAACTCTACATCTCTCAAATTGGTTTAATTCCTCCTGCATTGCAATGATCCAGTGGGGATCTTGCTCTGCATCATGGATGGATAGAGGTTCAACCTGAGAGAGAAAACAGATATGCATCAAATCTTGGTTGAGTTGATTCCTGGTATATACACCTGCTGATATATTTCCAATCACTTGAGATCTGGTGTGATATTTTAGTGTGACAAGATTAGTGGGTGGAGTTGGTTCTGCAACAGCATTAGGAACTAATTCCTCTTGTGGAATTATGTTTGTTGTTAGGGGAAGATCAATTCCTTCAGTGCCTTCATCTTCACTTTCTTCAATGACTTATGGAGAAGGATGTGTTGGAACCTCTTGGGTGAGGTTTAGTCCATCCAAATTCTCACAGAAGTGAGGCACCTGCAAAGTAATATTGGTAGAAATCTCTTTCTCCTTGCAAGATATGTTAGCTTCATCAAATGTAACATGAATAGATTCTTCAAATTTTAGAGATGATTTATTAAAAACCCTATAGGCTTTGCTTGGAAATATCCTAGGAAAATTCCCTCTTCAGCCTTAGCCTCAAACTTTGTAATGTATCTTTTGTTATTATTGTGAATATAACATATACATCCAAAATACTTTAAAATAATTGATTTTAGGTTTCTTCTTTTAAGTAATTCATAGGGAGTCCTATTTTTTAGTTTGTGAATTAAACTCCTGTTCATGACATAATTTGCTGTGCTTACAGCCTCTGCCAAAAGGTTAGGGGCATGTACGCATCTGCAAGCAATGTACCCGCAGCTTCAATGAGCGTCCTATTTTTCCTTACAGCTACCCCATTTTGTTGAGAAGTTCTAGGAGCTGAGAAGCAATGCATAATACCTTTCTTCTCACAGAACTCATGCATAAGAAGAGACTCAAACTCTGTGTCATGATCACTTCTGATCAATGCAAAATGAGTAGAGAACTCAATCTGTATGGTCCTGAGAAAATCTGTAAGAACCTTAATGGTATCTGACTTATATCTCAGAAAGGATACCCAATTGAACTTTGAGAAGTCATCCACAATAACTAAGGTATAGGATTTCCCTCCTAGGCTTTATACAATAATGGGTACAAAGAGATACATGTGTATCAAATACAAAATCCTAGGCAAATCACTTTAATTAATAGATTTAAAGCTAGATTTAGTTTGCTTGCATAGTTGACAAGCCCTTCAAAGGCCTTCCTTCTTGTAGGGACCAGAAGGTAAACCTCTAACAAGGTTGTCTTTTGATAGCCTAGTAATGTTTTTCATGTTTACATGACCTTGCCATTTATGCCATAAATCATTCTGGTTACTAATGAAATTGAATAAGCATATTTCAGAATGGCAGAAAGAAAATCAACTAAATATATGTTACCTTGTCTATTCCTAATTAAAATAGTTTGTTTTTCTTTATTAGAAATAGTCCAAGAAGAAGAGTTGAAGTGTACCTGATAACCTTTATCAATAACTAACTTATGGAGATGAGGTTATGTTTGAGTCCTCTGACATAAGTTACTTTCTTGAAAGTAACAACTCCAATCTTCACTTCTCCAAAGCCTTCTGACTGTCCACATTTGGAATCCCCAAAGATAAACTTTGGCCCTAGCTTGGACTTGTATTTGTGTAAGATGTCCTTGCTGCCAGTCATATGTTTGGAGCAACCACTGTCCAAGTACCAAGTCTGATTCAAACTTGGACAGCTCTTCATCTTGTCAGCTTCAGAATCTGAAACTGCTTCATTTTCTGAATCTTTTTCTACTGAATGGCTCCTGGAAGCATAAATAGCCATGAGGCAAATCTCTTTGGCCCTTGCCTCTTCCTCTTCTTCACTAGAGCTGGAGGATGATGATTCATCCTCAGTTTCACTCCAAGATTCAGCCACAAAACCTTTCTCCTTCTTCTTATATTTGCTGGAGGAAGGTCTGCTACTGTGTTGTCTTCATGTGTCTTTTTTCTTCTCCTTCTTCTGATTCTCTGGACACTAAGAGATGAAGTGTCCAGGTTTCCTGCAACCAAAACACACCACTTCTTTAGTTGGTGTTTTGTCATACCTTGGTTTGTCATCCTCCCTTGATGACTTTCTCCTGAACTCCTTTCTTGCCATTTTGTAGAATCTTTTGGCAAAAAGGCTCATCAACTCTTGATTTGTGGTTGAATTCTCTATCTCCTCAGCAGTCTTGAATGCAATGCTTTGTTCTCTTCTTGCTGGAGGAGGTGTTCTTTGCTCAGCTACCTCTCTGGACTTGATCAGCTGTTCATAGGACTTAAGCTTGCCTAATAGATATTCAGTGGAGATCTCATTTAGGCTTCTGGCCTCCTTGATGGGCCAGATCCTTGAATCCCATGAGCTTGGGAAGCTCATAAGGATCTTATCATTCACCTCAGTGAGGGTGATGTTCTTGTCCAGGGTTTTTAGCTCATTGATGATTGAGCTTAACTTATTGTACATATATCAGCTACTGTCTCATCTTCATCTTTCTTGAAGTTCTCATATGAGGATATGTGATTGGATCTCCTATCCTTCCTTTCATCTGCTGATCCAGCAACCATTTGATTTAGGGAGTCCCAAATGGATTTGGCTGAGGTGCATTCAGCCACCTTTTGAAAGATATCATCTGACATTGTTTGTGCTAGTATATTCATTGCTTTAGAATCAGCAACCTTGGCCTTCTTCTGAGCCTCAGTCCACTCAGGGGGTGGAACTGCATTTGTGCTTGAAGCTGCTGTAGATGTAGAGGCAGTGGCTTGAGGAGGACCTGTCAAGATGGAATTGTAGATATCTTTATCAATAGAATTCATATACAATTTGATTCTTACCTTTCAGATGACAAACCTATTTAGCTTGCAAACTGGAGGTCTGGTGCTTGCATAGAATTTATTATGTGCCATTGCTGTGTATATAATATAAATAAAAATAAAGATAAAGATGAAATTTGATCTAATATAGGATCTTTGGTTCAAGGGTTATCTTGTACAGCAAGGAATCAAAGCTCTAATACCAATTGAAAGTGAGTTTTTAGATCAGGAATACTCTAGAGGAGGGGGGGGGGGTGAATAGAGTATTCAGGTTTTATAAAATTTTCAATTGATTTTATCTAGTGTAGGAATAAAATTAAAAGCATAAACAGCAAACCTAACAACTAACATGGCCACAACAAGAAACAAAAGAAAGGGGCAACCAGACAACACAAGAAATTTATAGTGGTTCCCCAATCTGGGTACATCCACTCTTCTACCACCCTGGTAGGAATCCACTTAGATTTTTGATCAGGTGCATGGACACCAATGAGCTTTTGATCAGGTGCTCAAAAACCAATCCACAAGTCTTTTGGTCAGGTGACTTGCAATCAGGAATAACTTTTAAAGGGAGTTATAACCCTTTATACAGTGGGGGGGGGGGGGTGAGAGATGATATGGTCTTCTCTTTCTCAATATACAACTGATAAGACTAATGGATATGATTATAGCAAATTGCTCCCCCTGTGATGTAGAATGGCTCAGGGAAATCTGGAGCTTTGCTTCAGGGTGATGGGCCTTCAGTCTTTAAGCATCCTTGACCAGAAAGGATCTTCAGGAACTTCTTGACAGATGGAATTGATGTTGTCCTTTAAAGTGTCCTGGTGGGTTGAAGAATGAACACTCCTGATTTTGATTGATTGTTCTTCTTCTTCGGGTAGCAGATGTTCATCTGGTCTAGGGCTTCTTGAGTTGCTGTATCAGAGTTCTGTGAAAGAAAGATCGGAGAGGATTCTTTATTACAGACTGATTGTCTTTCTTATCTCTGTGACTATATTCTTCTGTATTCTCTATCAGATGCCTCTAGGAAAGGAGAGAAAATTGCTTTTATATTTCCTGTCAAAGTTCTCCTTCGAAATTTGAATTCCTCTGCAATCAATGCTGACGGCCTTGAGACTAAACTGCATTGATTTATTTCCCAACTGCCCCGTGGAAAAACGACAGGCAATAATCCTAGAGAAGACCATAATCAATGCTCTGTCTAACAGTTATATTCC
Organism: Platanthera guangdongensis; assembly: GCA_039583875.1. Taxonomy (NCBI): domain Eukaryota; kingdom Viridiplantae; phylum Streptophyta; class Magnoliopsida; order Asparagales; family Orchidaceae; genus Platanthera; species Platanthera guangdongensis. Next base: position 269,388,609 of record CM077150.1, read on the forward strand.
AGAGAATATTTGAGCATTAATTACTCAGGAATTATTGTTGTAAGAACGGGACAGAAGGATGAAAAGTAACTAAGTCTAGATTCTTTGAACTGATAACAGAAATCATCGAGCTGAGTTCACAGTTCGTCGAGCTGAGTTGCTGAGTTCGTCGACCACATGACTTCTATTCGTCGAGTTGAGTTCCAAGATCGTCGAGCAGAGAGCAGAAATATATTCTCTAGCAGCTTTGCCTTTTCTGTGTATGGAGTTCGTCGAACTGATAACTGGTTTCGTCGACTGAAGTTCAGCAAAATATTTCTGGACTTAGAATAATTTCAGATGCTTCTGGATGAAAGTGTTGAAGTGAAGTATCCAAATTCGTCGACCTAACAACTGCTTTTGTTGAGCTGAGGACCACTAACTACTGCTGGATAACTCTAGCTATTATGGTCAGAGTTTGTCAAGCTGAGAATCCTGAGTTTGTCGACTGGAGATGATTCTAGACTTAGAAAAATAGAGAAGCTTCTGACTATAAGAGGTTGAAGTAAAGAACACCAGAGAACTAAGTTCATCGACTTGAGTTTAGAGAGCAAAGTCTGGACTTGGAATACTGAAGGTAGAGTCCAAAGATCGTCGACATGAGAATCATGTTCGTCAAGCTCAGCTCAGAGAATTTACTCTGAGATCGTCGAGCTGAGCACGACAATCATCAACCTGAGTTCGAAGAACGTCGAACTCATTTTACTGAGTCTTTGGAAAATCTCTAAGTCTTGAGTCTCTAGCAGTCTGATGAAGGCTGGTCCATGCATTGTTGATACTAAGGACTTGGCCTAAACTCTAGGACACAACTATGACCCTGGCTATACATGTTGGGTCAAATGATCCTAACTTAGTGAACCTAGCACAAATCAAACTAGGGATCCAACACTCCCTGTTGCAATCTACCGCGTAGAAAAACTGAAAAATAAACATTCGCACGGAGTCTTCTCAGGCCATTTATGCAATTCAACATCACCGATCCAGACCAAGTTGTCCGGGTAGGCTTCACACAACATGCCTATATCCGTTCTCGATTACGTACTCTACATGTACACAACGGGGACTATTCAAGTCTACCCGAAGGAACGCCACAAACTCACCACAAACTCACGAGAGCGGGCTTACCTATGCAAAAGAAGTCGAGCTTCACATGATCAAGTAGAGAATCGTTACCCTAGCGTTCTTCCTTGGCGCCATGGAAATTTACATGTATGAAAAGCACCGCAATCTACTTGCCTTCGTAGATCCGAAGTCAGCTCGCGATTTGGAGCTCCGAATCTCCGCCGGTGACCGGATCTATGCTTCTTCTTCCTCCTTTGCTCTCCCCTCTCTCTAGACTTAGAAAGAGAACCACTCAAGTGAAATGAGGGTTTCAAAGGCCAATCTCGGGTATATCCAAGCACTAGTAGCCCACAACTGTCGGATCCCAATTTATAGAAATGAACGCCCACGATTCAGGCCTGAAATGCAAAATCTGGGCCGAACACGACCTGTAACACGCCCATGTCCATGGCCGTGTCCCCCATTCGCCGTCGAATAGACACATATCGAAAATTCTACGGGAACCCGACACACCCGTGTTTCACCTGACGCCCCCGTGTCATCATGTACACGTCCGTGTTCCCGGTCGTGTTCCTCCATCGACATAGGCCAGCAGCGACCTGAGACACACAAGTGTATTGGACACGCCCGTGTCCCATTTGACATGACCATGTCACCACTGAACACGCCTGGGCTTCCAGGCCGTGTTTCACCTTTGAATAAATCGGCCAACCACCTGAGACACACACGGCCTATGACACCCCCGTGTCCTAGGCCGTGTTCGCCGCTCGATGATCGTCGACTTCAAATTTCGTCCTCCATACGACGAAATCGTCGACCCAAGCTTGACACGCCCTGGCACACGCCCGTGTCCCAGGCCGTGTGCCCCCTGCCAAATACCAAACTTGGCTCAAAACGCCTCCCGTCGCACTTTTGTGTTTTGGGGTGTTACAACTCTCTCCCTCTTAAAAGAATTTTGTCCACGAAATTACATAGAGGAAAGATAAACATAAAACTTAAATGGTACCTGAGCAAAACAACTCCGGGTACTCCTCAAGCATAGTTTGCTTTTGCTCCCAAGAGAGCTCCTCCCGACTACAATTATCCCAATAGACCTTGACCATCCTGATCTCTTTATTGCTTAGCCGCTTGACTTCCGAGTCCTCAATACGTACGGGCTTCACATTCATCGTCAACCAACTTTCGACTGGCAGTTGATCGACCACGATCACTTGCGTAGGCTGTAATGCCCCGAAACTCAAAGGAGCAAAGGGGGACGTTTTGGGCCAGTTTGGGTTCTGGCAGCAGGCACACGGACTGGGACACGGGCATGTCCCAGGGCGTGTCAAGCTTGTGTCGACATTAAGACGGGTAGTCGACACTTTGGTCTCGATATTGTGTCGAGACTGGGCACACGGCCTGCGACACTGGCGTGTCGCAGGGCGTGTCGACCCGTGTCGACACTTAGCCGCGAAGTCGACACTCTGCGTTCGACGAAGTGTCGAGACATGGCACACGGCCTATGACACGGGCGTGTCGCAGGGCGTGTCAACCCGTGTCGACACTTGTCCCGGAAAGTCGACACCTTGGTCTCGACATTGTGTCGAGATAAGGCACACGGCCTAGGACACAGGCGTGTCCAAGGCCGTGTCAGTAGGCCGACGATCTTCGCTCGACGAAGTGTCGAGTGTCGAGACCGTGTACACGGCCTGGGGTCCAAGCGTGTTGAGGTGACACGGGTAAGGACACGGGCGTTTCCTAGAACCCGTGCAGTGCTCGGGTTGATTTTGGGGAAAAATGATAGGGGTACACGGCCGGTCACACGGCCGTGTCACATGGAACACGGGCGTGTCAGCTCGAACACGGGCGTGTTCGATACCCGTGTGAGGTTCCAGGAGAGCCGATTTTGACGGCGAATGAGGCACACGGCCCTGGACACGGGCGTGTGCCAGGCCGTGTTCGATTCAGATTGGGCATTTCAGTCCCGAATCAAAGCCGTTCGTTTCCTTATTTTGAGATCCAACGGCTGGGGGTTGTTCCTGAAGGGATATACCCGGGATTGGACTTAGAAAACCCTCACTTTTCTTAAGTGTTATCTTTCTAAAACTTTAGAGAGAGAGGAGAGCCAAGGGAGGAAGAAGGAGCTAGATCCCGCCATTGGAGGAGCTTCGAAGCTCCGAATCGCGAGCCGACTTCGGATCCACGGAGGCAAAGCTAGTGCGGTGCTTTTCATCCGATTACTTTTCAATGGCGCCGAAGAGGAACGCTAGGGTAACGATCCTCATCTTGAGCTTGAGTAGCTCTCTTTCTTTGCATAGGAAGCCCGCTCTCGCGAGTTTGCGGAGAGTTGGAGGCGTTCCTTCGGGTAGATATGTGAAGTACCCGTTGTTTAGAGTCCGTAAGCGAGAACGGACATAGACATGATGTGTGAAGCCTACCCGGACATGTTGTTCTGGATCGGTGATGTTGCATTGCATAATGCCGGAGAAGACTCCGTGCTATTGGTTGTTTTTCGGGTTTTCTACGCGGTAGATTGCAGCAGGGAGCCTTGGGGACTAACCCAAAGGTGCACCCGAAAAACTGGGCGGATATGAGATCTTGCCAACTTGGTGGCCTGAGAGCCAACTTGAACATTAACCGGGTTATGTGACTTGTGATGGAAACGAGACTCGGTGGAAGTTTGACCCGCGCAAAGGGCTTAAATTGTCGTTGCGATGTGAGCACGGGTTAGATGGAACCGTACCCATTCTATGTCATTCGGTTAAAGAGACCTAAAGGCACGTGGCACTTGCCGTTTGCATAGATTAGGGTCTTCGGCGGTCAATGGCTTAAATTGTCGTGACCCATGACAGGAAGGCAAATTGCTCATAAGTTTGGCCGTCAAAATGGCGGTGGTGAGTCCGGAATGTCTATGGCTTTATTTGACATGACATCGACCGGTTCACCGAGAATGTGCCCTGAGAGCACGGGGCGTGTGGCCGTGAGAGCCAACGTCTGTGATGAAATGGCTAATTATATATTTCTCGCTTATGCTAATGAAATGCAGGGAAGGAGCATCGCCGCCCCGAGTTGGGGGCGGGATCGTTATAATTTGGTCAACATTGCTGACCGTTGCCTTGTTTTGCCACCGTGCGGTGGTATGTTGCTTGCAGGTGCAGCTGGACCAAGCAGGTCAATAGCGGGCTAAAGCCGAATGCGAAGCCGGCCCTTGAAGGCCTAATTGGAAGTGTTTACTGCTTTATTCATGTGTGACCGGCCTGCGTGCCATGGTTTGTAAAACATGTAATTTGAAGTGAAACATTTTGTAAGGCCTTAAGGCTCATTTTGTGTATTTTGTATAACATTCCTATTTTGTATTAGTGGACATTCATGCTCTAATGCTGGGTTCTTAATTGCAACTTTTTATAATGCTTCCGCTAGAATGCTCTGTGTAGGACATTGAGATTGGTTGGATGGTTTCCATAAGTAACCACCCGGTCTGTCTGTAGTATATGGCGTCGGGCCCCGGCCGGACCTACTACTATATGCTATGCGACGGATAGAGAGGTGTTACAATTTTGTATCAGACTACTGGTTTTGGTCGGGCTTAAAGTGAATTCGTGGGCGAATTCTTTTTAAGGGGAGGTGAGCACATTGTGTGCGTCATCGTAATAACAGTAAAAAGAACCCATGAATGTCCACTTAGGAATGAAAATACTCGTGTTTGAGGAACCTGCGTGTTCCTATAATTGCTGTTTGCAATTTATTTGGTCGCTTAACGGTGTTTTGTACCACTATAGGTGACCAGAAGTGGTGTTGGGCCGTCAGAACTCCGAGTTTCTGAGGCTAGTAGTGCACCGGATGTTGCTCCTGCAACACCTCTGTCGGCTGAGAATATTCGATTGGTGGCTGAAGCGGTGTTGGCCGTGATAAATGCGCAGCCTACAAGGCAAACGCAGCAGCCCGCTCCTGTGATGGAGCAGGAACCTCTTCAAGAGGCTGAGCCGAGGAGAGTGGAGCAAGTGGTTGTGGAACCGGTGTTGCCAAGGAGGGCAACTAAGAGGCATCTTAAGCATGTAATGAGCTTTAACCATCCGTTATTCTCGGGGTTGGGAACCCCATCTCAGGCTGAAGACTGGCTCTCCAGGGTGAAGAGAGTCATGACAACACCGGAGACGGAGGAGTGGCAAATGACCACCATCGCTACGTTCCTCTGGACGGAGAAGCGAGAATGTGGTGGGAAGGATTGGAGCTGCACTTATTGAGAGGTAGGCAACTTGGTGATGTCTCGATGGAAGAGTTCTCGAGATTATTCTTGGCTAGATACCTCCCTTTGATGCAGAAGATAGCGTTGGAAAATGCGTTTCTGAAGTTGGTTCAGGGTGAGAAGAGCGTGGATGAATATCTCCACGAGTTCACTCGTTTGAGTCGATATGCTAGCTCCACCATCGTGGATGAGGAGCGCAAGACTAATCGCTTCTATGAAGGCTTGAGAGATGAGTTGAGATTACTACTCTCGGGGCCGATGACGCAGGGTTTCTTAACCTTGGTCAATACTGCCCGGTCCTTGGAAAAGGACATGAAGAATGTACAAGCAAAGAAAAGCTTGGGTGAGAAGAAATCTGAATTTAAAGTGTCGACTACTTCAAAGTCCGGCTATCGGAGGTCTTTCAAGAAGCATAGGACTTTGGGTCCAGCTCCTTCTGGTGCTTCTGGGGCGACTACGAGTCGGACCCCGGGCGCGTGTTTTACTTGTGGAAAGACGGGGCACTTTGCCCGTGACTGTTGGAGCGGACGTCCTAAGTCCGAGAGAAGGTCGGGAGCTACTTATGAAGAGAAGGGAAAGGCGGTGGAGTCGACCGCATCCCATTATGCTCCGGCCCAACCAAGGGTCTACAATCTTGGCCAACAGGAGGCCATCAAACAAGCTGATGTGGTGACATGGTACGGTTTAATTTATAGCAAGTCAATTTCTTTAAATACTTGTTATGCACATGTTACCTTACCACTGCTTGTTTAGGATTTGTATTGATTTGTGAAAATCCAGCACGAGCACTCTTCGATACGGGAGCTTCACACTCCTTCTTGTCCGAAGGATTTATATCACGCATCGGAGTCCCTTCTTCGATGGCGAAGGATAAGTTGGATGTGTTGTTGCCCAATGGGTGTTCGATGCGAGCGGATAGGATCTGCGATGTTAAGATTCGTATTGGGGAGCAGGAGTTCGACCTGCAAGCGTCTTTACTTCCGTTGCTGGAGTTCGACGTCATATTTGGCATGGACTGGCTCTCGGAGCAGCAGGCCCATATAGATTGCGGTAGCAAGGAAGTCAAGCTGGGAGCAAGTCGTGAGACGACTTTTACGGGCTTAAAGGGGTCGAGCAAGACGTTGATGTCTGCTCTTCAGGTGGTGAAGGCGGTTCGTGCCGGAGCAGAACTGTTCTTTACACTAGTGGAGGTTGCAAAGCCGAAGCCCGCGTTGGATTGTATTTCAGTGGTATCGGAATACCCTGATGTGTTCCCCGCGGATCTTCCTGGAGCACCGCCTCAGCGGGAGATAGATTTTACGATTGAGCTAGTGCCAGGTGCAAAGCCTGTGTCACGATCTCCTTATCGGCTAGCGCCTAAGGAAATGGCGGAGCTGAAAGTTCAACTGCAAGAGTTGTTGGAGCAAGGGTATGTGCACCTGAGTTCTTCGCCTTGGAGCGCACCGGTCCTCTTTGTTAAGAAGAAGGACGGAAGCTTGAGGCTATATATTGATTATCGGGAGCTCAACAAGCTGACGGAGAAGAACAAGTACCTGATCCCCCGGATTGATGATCTTTTTGATCAGTTAGTCGGGTCGACGGTGTACTCAAAGTTGGATCTCAAAGCTGGGTACTATCAGCTGCGCATAATGGAGAGTGATATCCCGAAGACAGCGTTTAGTACGAGATACGGGCATTATGAGTTTACAGGTCATGCCGTTTGGGCTGACTAATGCGCCGTCAGTGTTCATGGATTTGATGAACAGGACGTTCAGGGAGTACTTGGACCATTTCGTGATCGTCTTCATCGACGATATTTTGGTGTACTCGCAAAGTGAGGAAGATCACTTCAAGCATCTTCATTTGGTGTTGGAGACGCTAAGGAGAAATCAGTTGTATGCCAAGTTCTCGAAGTGCGAGTTTTGGATATCCTCAGTGGCGTTCCTCGGGCATATAGTAAGTGGAGAGGGTATTGCTGTGGATCCGGCGAAGATTGTTGCGATACGAGGAGTGGCCTGAGCTTGTTACGGTAGCTGAAGTCTGGAGTTTTCTGGAGCTTGCCGGCTATTATAGGCGCTTCGTAGAGAACTTCTCGCGGATAGCGTTACCTCTCACTACATTGACGAGGAAGGAGCATAAGTTCGTTTGGACGCCGGAGTGCGCGCGAGCTTTTGAGGAGTTGAAGTGTCGGTTGACCACGACGCCTGTGCTGAGTTCGCCATGTGGGACCGAAGGCTATGAGATTTATAACGATGCTTCGGGCAGCGGTTTGGGTTGCGTGCTACTGCAACACGGAAGTGTAATAGCTTATGGCTCGAGACAGCTAAAAGTGCATGAAAGGAACTATCTTTTCCATGACTTGGAGTTAGCGGCCGTGATTTTTGCCTTGAAGCTGTGGAGACACTACTTATACGGTGTGAAGATTGATATCTACACCGATCACAAGAGCCTGAAGTATCTTATTGATCAGAAGGATCTGAATATGCGACAGCGTAGATGGATGGAGTTCCTGGGGGACTATACATTCAAGATCCACTACGTACCTGGCAAAGGGAATGCGGTTGCGGACGCGCTGAGTCGCCGAGCCCCAGCTCAAGCCAATTGGCTATCGGTGCATGATGAGCGGTTAGTGCAAGAGTTGGAGGCGTTGGAGATTGTTTGTGTGGACAGGCAATCGAGTGCTGAAGCGGTTCTGAATTGGACTGAAGTCCAATATGACCTGGCTAATCGTATTCGGCAAGCTTTGGATATGGATGCTCATATGAAGCAGTTCATGGTAGAGGCTCTGGATGGGTCAAATTCCCAATTCGTCGTGGAGGACGGGTTGCTTTGGAAAGACGGTCGTCTGTGCGTCCCAAGTGTGGGTTATTTGCGGGTGGAGTTGTTGTACGAGGCACACCATACCAAGTATTCGATTCACCCGGGGAGCACGAAGATGTACCGTGATGTGAAGAAACTGTTTTGGTGGTCGGGTTTGAAAAAGGATGTGGCGCTCTACGTAGCGAAGTGCCAAACTTGCGCCTTGGTAAAGGCGGAGTGCCTAAAGCCGGGAGGATTCCTTAAGTCCTTGCCTATTCTGGAGTGGAAATTTGACGACATCTCTATGGACTTTGTGCACGGTTTGCCAAGGAGGCAGAAGGGGAACGATGCCATTTGGGTGGTGGTTGATCGATTAACTAAGATGTCGCATTTTATTCCGCATATGAAGGATGATCCGGTGGAGAAGTTGGCAAAACTATGTGTGGATAACATAGTACGGCTTCATGGTGTGCCCCGCAGCATCGTGAGTGACCGAGATGGGCGGTTCACGTCCAATGATTGGAGGCTTGTGCAGCAAATGTTGGGAACAAAGTTGAAATTCAGCACAGCTTTCCATCCGCAAACGGATGGGCAGACCGAGAGGGTCAATAGAACTATGGAAGACATGCTCCGCGTGTGTGTCTTGGATTTCGGAAAGCAATTGGAAGACCACCTTTATTTGGTGGAGTTCGCATACAACAACAGCTACCAAGCGAGTATTCTGATGGCGCCTTTCGAGGCCCTATATGGTAGAAAATATCGCACGCCGTTGTCTTGGTTAGAAACGGGTGAGTCAAGGTTGTATAAGCGATCGGAAGTGGAGGATGCTACTTCTTTGGTGCGAACCATTCGAGAGAGGTTGCTTATACATAGTCGACAGCTACGAGAATGTATTTATTTTGATAGGAGGGGGGAAGGGGGCCAATGAAGTCGATGCCCCAAAGATCGAAGATTTCACATTCGAGGAAAATATTTTGAGGCATCTCATCCCGCCGTGAGATATTGTCTGCCCGCTGGCAACTATCGCAAGTACTCACTAGGGTGTGAGCATCCTTGAATAGCGTGGGCCAATAGAAACCCGCCTCAAGCACATTTCTTGCGGTGCAGTTCGCTTGATAATGACCACCTGTTGGTCCTTCATGGCAATGTCCCAAAATTTGCACTCCTTCCTCACTCGAAACGCAACGCTGCACTACCTGATCCGCACAGATTCTGAATAAGAAAGGGTCTTCCCAAAAGTAATTGTTTAAATCAGAAAAGAATTTCTTCTTTTTCTTGCTTGAGAATTCCTTTGGCAAGACCCGAGCCGCTAAATAATTGGCAAAGTCGGCGAACCAGGCACAGGATAATATTTAGAATTTTCGAGAGCGAAGAGGCGCTCTTCAGGGAATTTATCGTTAATGTCGGCTTCCACTAATATTTCGCTGGCAGGGTTTTCTAAACGAGATAAATAGTCGGCCGCCAAATTTTCGGCCCCTCTTTTGTCCCGGATTTCTAAATCAAACTCCTGCAAGAGGAGGATCCATCGCAAAAGGCGGGGCTTTGCGTCCGCTTTGCTAAATAAAAAACGAAGAGCTGAGTGATCCATAAAGACGATTACTTTGGAGAGGGTGATATAAGACCTAAACTTATCAAAGGCAAAAAAAATTGCTAGTCGCTCTTTCTCGGTGGTGGTGTAGTTGGCCTGTGTAGACGTTGAGTGTCTTGCTTGCATAATAAATCAGGTGGAAGAATTTATCCACCCGCTGGCCTAAAACCGCGCCCACCGCAGTATCACTAGCATCGCACATGATTTCGAAAGGGAGCGACCAACCCGGAGCAACTAGAATTGGAGAGTTAACTAATTTTTATTTTATTAAATTGAAAGCAAGAAGACAATCGTTGTTAAACATGAAAGGTTACTCTTTCTCGAGGAGATGGGTTATCGGCTTCGTTATTTTGGAGAAATTTTGGATAAAATGCCGATAAAATCCCGCGTGCCCAAGAAAACTACGAATGGCTATAATATTCGTTGGAGGGGGGAGCTTTTCAATAATTTCGATCTTGGCCCGGTCGACCTCGATCCCCTTGCCTGAAATCTTATGGCCGAGGACTAATCCCTCTCGGATCATAAAATGGCATTTCTCCCAGTTGAGGTCTAAGTTAGTTTCCTCACAACAAATCAACACACACTCGAGATTTTTTAAACAATTTGCAAAAGAATTACCAAACACCGAGAAGTCGTCCATAAAAACCTCCATCACTTCTTCTACCAATTCATCGAATATCGCCAGCATACATCGCTGAAATATAGCCGGCGCATTACATGAACCAAATGGCATCCGTTTATAAGCGAAGGTGCAAAAGGGACAGGTAAAGGTAGTCTTCTCCTGGTCTTCAGGTGAAATAGGGATTTGGAGGTACCCTGAGACACCGTCGAGAAAGCAGTAGAAGGAGTGACCGGAAAGTCGTTCTAAAATTTGGTCGATAAAGGGAAGCGGGAAGTGGTCTTTTAGGGTGGCATCATTGAGTTTGCGGTAATCAATGCACATCCGCCAACCCGTAATCGTGCGGGTTGGAATTAATTCATTATTTTCATTGGCCACTACCGTGACCCCGCCTTTCTTTGGCACGACCTGTACTGGGCTTACCCAAGTACTATCGGAGATGGGATAGATAATTCCCGCATCTAGAAGTTTAATAACCTCAGCCTTCACGACATCCTTCATGTTTGGATTTAAACGTCGTTGGGGCTGGATAGTACTACGAAAGTTATTATCTAAGAAAATCTTGTGTGTACAGAATGATGGGCTAATCCCCTTAATATCGGTTAACTGCCACGCAATTACATGGCGGTGATTTTACAAAACTAGAGTCAACTCATAAATTTCTGAGTTGCTCAGATCCGAGGAGATAATAACCGGTAGCTGATGAACTGTAAATATGCGTATTTTTATGCACATTAATTTAGTCATTTTCATTTATTTTCGTCGTTTTTACTTATTTTTGTTCAATAAAATGTTCCTATTCTTGTAAATTTTCTCCTAACTTGTTTTATTTGATTTTTCAGAAAAATTTCAAAATCTGCCAAAATTTGGGAAGTACACGCCCGTGACACATGGGTCACGCCCGTGACCGAGCCGTGACTGTGCATTTCCCGTGAAATTACAAAATTTCTGAAGTTAAAGCTTGACACGCCTGGCGACACGCCCGTGTCACCCGACACGGGGCGTGACCCAAGCCCGTGTCCTTTCCTCTCGACGAATTCCTCTCGACGATCGTCGAGTGTCGATACCAACTGTCACGCCCAGTGTCACGCCCGTGACCTGGGGCGTGACCCAATTTCAGCTCAACGATTTCGACTCGACACTTTCCGCTCGACATTCGTCGAGTGTCGACCCCAACTGTCACGCCCATAGTCACGCCCGTGACATGGGGCGTGACCTTTCCAGCTGGCCCGACAAGATGCTGCCAAAGACATTTGACGCAACCCGCGCCCGGTTCTACCTCCCCGACATGCCCATAGTCACGCCCGTGACCTAGGGCGTGACTGCTGCGAACTCAGCCCGAAGTCAACTTTGCTGTCCAATTGCCAGCCGCCTTCATGAATAGTACTGTCACGCCCCCCCTACACGCCCGTGACCGAGGGCGTGTACTTAGAAATTTTTTCCTATAAATAGCCCAGTTCTGTAAGGTCTAAGGGTTCAGATTTTTGGGCCAAGTTAGTGCCTTTTTGTGGGCTTAATCCGTGGATTCTAGTGCTATGTAAGGAGATTTCTCCCTTCTTATTTCATGTTTTGTTTTGCTTTACCTTTTAGCTTTGTAATAGTTTGAAAATTTTAATAAAATGTTAGATTTTCTCTCTTTATTAGCATGAAAAATTCATTTGGATGGCTCACCTCTTTCCCTTTTTATCCTTGGTTTTATCTTTGTTCTTCACTTGTTCTTCATTTATGAAAGGTGTGTGTGTGTGTATGAGTGTAATGTATTCACTTTCCATGTCTTTTTTTTTCCCTTAACTTGTCTTCATGCTTAGGATTTTGATTTCATCCTTATGATTTTATAAAAGAGATTTTAAAAAAAAAGTGATTTTGTTCCTTTTTTTTTACTTAGTTTTCTTTTAGGATTGTAAAACCCCTTTTGTTCTTTTCAACTTCTTTTTCACTTTTTTATCACTTTCATAACATCATAAGAATGAAAATTTTGGTATTTTGATTTTCCAAAAACTTTGATTTTTAATTTGCTTTGAAAAACTTTAGTCTTCTAAAAATTGTAATTTTCTCTTTTTATTTGTTTTTGGCAAAACCTAAGCATGAAAAAGTTAAAGTTTTAATTTTTGAGCACCTTTGATTTTGACTTTATTTTGTAAAACTTTTTGCTCATTCTCTTTTTGTTTGTTCTTTTTATGTGTTTTGGGTAAGTTTTAGGAGTAGAAATCTTGTTATTTTCATTTTTAGGTAACTTTGATTTTTCTTTGTTATTTGTGTGTGTGAGTGTATGAGACTAAAGTTTCTTTTGTTCTTCTTAAATTTCCATGTAGAGTGTGTGAGTGTAGGTGTATAATTTTTATGCTTTGATTTAAATTGTGTAGAGTGTGTGAGTGTAGGTGTTAAATTTTCATGCTTTGTTTTAATGCTTTCTTTTAATGCTTTGTTCAATTTTGTAGAGTGTGTGAGTGTAGGTGTTAAATTTTATTGCTTTCTTGAATTTCATATGGAGTGTGTGTGTTCGTGTGCATTTATTTCCGCCTACTCGTTAAGAGTTAAATGGCGCATCGTTTTCATTTTCAGTCCTACTCGTTCGAGTAGGACTTGTAATTTTTCTTTCTTTATTTTTCCGCCTACTCACTTGAGTTAAATGGCCGGACCTTATTTCAGTTCTACTCGTTTGAGTAGGACTTGTAATTTTTCTTTCTTTATTTTTCCGCCTACTCACTTGAGTTAAATGGCCGGACTTTTTAGCCCTGTAATCGCATTTATTTTCTCCTACTCATTTGAGTAGGACTCGCTTTCATTTCAGTCCTACTCGTTTGAGTAGGACTTGCAATTTTCAGCCTTTATTTACCGCCCCCACTCGTTTGAGTGGGACTCGCAAATTTAAATTATGCAAATTTCATTCATGTGTAACTTAGTTTCTGTTTAATTTATAATTTGGAGTGTGCGTGAGTTCTCGTTTAGTTAACTTTTTAGCTTTCTAAATATTGTTATTTTTCTTTTGTCCCTTTCTTATAATCGTTTAGCATTTAATTTCGAACTCACGCCTCACTAAATTATAAGCCGTCCCCATACCGATGTGTGGCTAATCGCTATTAGCCTCGGCATCGAAGAGCTTTGAGACATTTAAAATGATTTATAATAATTGAAGCTCTTTATTTTCATTTTAATTTAAGCACTTATGGTTTACCCCGGGTTTACGACGCGTAGGACCACATAATCGATGTGTGGGCCCTATTTCCGTAGTCCATATGCTAGCTAGCCGAGAGGCCGTGCATATGGACCGATCACCCCTGGGTAAATAGAGTTGCGTGCATACCCTCGAGAGAGGACTAGCGTAATTCCACCGGATTGGGTTCCCCACCCAATAGCGGGGTTCTTAGCGTAAAGCGGGCGTTAAGAGGAATCCTTCGTCGGACTAACGTTCGGTCGAATAGTCTTAACGTTTAGGTGAGCGATATCCCTATAGCTAGGTGAGCTCACATTTGTGGAACCTCCACGGCCAAGTTGCCTTATTATTAATTTGAAAACTAAGTCTTTTTATTATTAAAAATTGTTTTAGTCTTAATCCGATTCGATGCCGAGCGTTAACCCTTCATCGAATATTTCCTAAATCGTTTTTTTCGCTCCTTTGCTTTTCCGTCTTTTATTAAGTAACAAAAAATCCATCTTTCTTTCAGTAAAATAATAGTCCTCCCGGAGGAGTAAGAATAGTCAACGCGACCCCGAGAACAATATGACCTCGGTATTCCCCGAATATCGAGTACTACTTGCGATAGGTGCACTTGCCTACCCGAGCAAGCCCGCGGCGATCGACTCACCGAACCAACCACAGTAAGAGTCTGTTCGCGGGCACATCAAGTTTTTGGCGCCGTTGCCGGGGAGTCTCTTTTCGAGTTGCTATTTCGAATTCCGGAGTCTATTAATTTTACTTATTTTCTATAAAAAAAAACTAAAAACTTTATTTTAAAAAAAAAACACAAAAAAAAGTTTATTTTTGTTTTATTTTTGTTTGGGTGTATGACCCGAGGACAACCCTCAGAGTCTGAAGATTTAGACTTCGACCCTGAGATCGAACGCTCTCTTGCGCGTATCCGATCTCATCGCCGAAATCCTTCTTTAGATCCCGAGGAATCTATCGGAGAACCCACTGTTGTAGTTATGGCCGCCCCTAACCTTCCCCCGGCGGCCGAGCGTACTATGTCTTATTACGCCCGGCCTAACCTGGATGATTCTGGGTCGAGTATTGTTCGCCTGCGGTGGCCAATAATAATTTTGAAATAAAGTCAAGTGTCATTCAAATGGTCCAAAACGTCGTGCAGTTCGATGGACTGCCGGATGAGGACCCGAATGTCCACTTGTCCAATTTCTTGGAGATATGCGACACCTTCAAGATCAATGGCGTCACTGATGACGCCATTCGTTTGCGCTTATTTCCTTTTTCCCTTAAGTCCAAAGCCAAGGCGTGGTTGAATGCCCTCTCGCAAGGATGTATCACCACGTGGGCTGAGTTGACGAAACGGTTCCTAACGAAGTACTTTCCGCCCGCCAAAACTGCAAAGTTGCGGGCGGACATTTCTTCGTTTGTGCAGAACGATCCTGAGTCTCTATACGAGACTTGGGAACGATTTAAGGAATTCCTCCGCCGTTGCCCGCACCACGCGCTGCCAACGTGGTTGCAAGTTCAAATTTTTTATAATGGGCTGAATTTTCAGACGCGTCAAATGATTGACGCGGCTGCCGGGGGAACGCTTAACAACAAAACCCCCGAGGCCGCCCAGGCTTTATTCGAAGAGATGGCTATGAACGCCTATCAATGGAACGTCCCGCGGGGACGGCCAAAGCCGGCGGCTGGTCTTTTTGAAGTGGATGCCACTGCTCTCTTGACCCTTCAAGTTGAAAGGTTAACAAAGCAGGTGGCGGAGATGTCTGCTGCCTCCTCCACTCCGCCTTGTTTTATTCCCCCTAACGTCTGCATAGCTGAAGAGTTCGTGGACTTCATGGGAAATTCGGGTCGTCCTCCCTTCAACCCCAACAACAACCCTTATAGTAATAACTATAATCCGGGTTGGAGGAATCACCCCAACTTCTCGTGGAGCAACCCGAATAATGCTCAGCGTCCCCCTATTTCTAATGCGCCCGGATTTCTTCCTCCCCCTCCTCTTCCGAAACCCTCCCCGATGGAGGAAAATTTTTCGAAGTATATTGCGTCCAACGAGTCAAATATCCGGAACATCACCGGATCGCTAAAAACACTCGAACAACAGGTTGGACAGCTGGCGAGGATGATGTCCGAGCGCGCGCTCGGGGCACTGCCGGGAAACACGGAGCCCAATCCGCGGGAAAACGCCAACGCTATAACCCTCCGTAGCGGAAAGGAGGTGGTCGATCCAAAACGGACCGACCCTCAGGGTTTCTGATCGGCCTTCCCCACCGCGTTTCAGGGAAGCTTCTACCCCCTTCCTTTCTTTTCGTTGTACATATTGTCGTTCATTACTGTTCCGCATACTTACGATACAACATTGGGGACAATGTTGGACTTAAGTATGGGGGTATTTTCGTGCTTTACTTTCTGCACTTCAATTTTTCTGCATCTCAAAATTAAAGAAAAATACAAAAACATCTTAAGAAAAAAATTAAAAAAATTAAAAAAAACATCTTAAAATGAAAAAAAAAAAAAAAAAAAAAATTTCCAAAAAAAAAAAAAAAAAATTGTTTTGTTCTCTTTCTCTTTTCCAAAAACTCAAAAAACAAAATAAAAAAAATTATTTTGTTTAGTTTCACTTTGTATATATTTTTTTGTTTTTTTTCTCTCTCCCCCTTCCTCATTCTTGTACAAACCTTTTTTCTGTTTCTCCCTTATTTTTGTACATATTATGAAAATTCTCTTAAAAAAAAATACAAAAAAAAGATAATAGTTCAAAAAATTTTCAAAAAAATTGAGAAAAACAAAAAGACAAAAAAAGATAATAAATGAAAAACAAACAAAAAAATGATAACAAAAACTATAAAAATCAAAAAAAAAAAATCAAAAAAAAAATGTTTTGAAATAAATAAATTAAATATTTCATACTTAACTTTTCTGCTATCCAAAAATTTTGTTCTGAGTTTATTTATATGTGAATACTATTAATTCTCTGTTTGCTACCTGTTTGTTAATTATTGATTGAAATATTTAAATAGCCGGGGTTAAGTTTTAAAGAATTCATTATACTTTGTTAAAAATAGCGAACTCGTTTTATGCACTACTTCTAATTTTTCATTAATAGTAGCACGTATATTATGTTAGGAAATAACGACTATAGAATTCAATTATACTTACTTTTAGCTTTCTGAAAAAAATTGGGACGTACAAATTATTAAGGTTGCTCTCAAAAATTTTTAGGATTACAATCTAGTTTTCCTTTCTCCCCTTACTTTTCATGACCTACTTGGCATGAAAAATTTTATCCTTAAAAGATCTTATGTCAATGGGAACAAGATTTCGTTCCGTAAACATAGGCACCCAATAATTTTAAAAGATTATATAGGGAGTAAGAGGATAAAATTCATTACTCCTACAAATATACATTGGGTTAATTTTTCTTATGAAGTTGAAAAACAAAATTCATATTAGGAAAATAAGATTTTGTTTTCCTAATAATCCAAAAGAGAAAAAAAATGGAGGTTCGAGAAAAAATTACCTCACCTCAAATATCAAAACCCTCTTCATAAACCCACTACCCCCTTAGCCAATTACACGATTCTAGAATTAATTCAAAAATCTTTTTGAGAGCATAATTAGTAAATTGTATTATTTCCGGTAGCACTCGTATAAGCTAGAGTTCTTATAATTCCAAACTATTTTCGTTAATCTAACCATTTCAAATGTTGCCTTCTATTTGATTACATCAAGAAGTCTTTTGGCCAAAACTTTTGCGCTATTTAAATCATCTACATAATTTTAGGACTTAACTCTTACACCCCGTATATTTATTTCGATCTCTCTTATAATTGATTAAGCGATAGCCAAAACTTAGAGTTTTTTTTATTCCTTATAGATTCACCTCAAACTTTTGCTCTGGAATAGCAAAAGCCTAAGTATGGGGTATTTGATGAACTGTAAATATGCGTATTTTTATGCACATTAATTTAGTCATTTTCATTTATTTTCGTCGTTTTTACTTATTTTTGTTCAATAAAATGTTCCTATTCTTGTAAATTTTCTCCTAACTTGTTTTATTTGATTTTTCAGAAAAATTTCAAAATCTGCCAAAATTTGGGAAGTACACGCCCGTGACACATGGGTCACGCCCGTGACCGAGCCGTGACTGTGCATTTCCCGTGAAATTACAAAATTTCTGAAGTTAAAGCTTGACACGCCTGGCGACACGCCCGTGTCACCCGACACGGGGCGTGACCCAAGCCCGTGTCCTTTCCTCTCGACGAATTCCTCTCGACGATCGTCGAGTGTCGACACCAACTGTCACGCCCAGTGTCACGCCCGTGACCTGGGGCGTGACCCAATTTCAGCTCAACGATTTCGACTCGACACTTTCCGCTCGACATTCGTCGAGTGTCGACCCCAACTGTCACGCCCATAGTCACGCCCGTGACATGGGGCGTGACCTTTCCAGCTGGCCCGACAAGATGCTGCCAAAGACATTTGACGCAACCCGCGCCCGGTTCTACCTCCCCGACACGCCCATAGTCACGCCCGTGACCTAGGGCGTGACTGCTGCGAACTCAGCCCGAAGTCAACTTTGCTGTCCAATCGCCAGCCGCCTTCATGAATAGTACTGTCACGCCCCCCCTACACGCCCGTGACCGAGGGCGTGTACTTAGAAATTTTTTCCTATAAATAGCCCAGTTCTGTAAGGTCCAAGGGTTCAGATTTTTGGGCCAAGTTAGTGTCTTTTTGTGGGCTTAATCCGTGGATTCTAGTGCTATGTAAGGAGATTTCTCCCTTCTTATTTCATGTTTTGTTTTGCTTTACCTTTTAGCTTTGTAATAGTTTGAAAATTTTAATAAAAATGTTAGATTTTCTCTCTTTATTAGCATGAAAAATTCATTTGGATGGCTCACCTCTTTCCCTTTTTATCCTTGGTTTTATCTTTGTTCTTCACTTGTTCTTCATTTATGAAAGGTGTGTGTGTGTGTATGAGTGTAATGTATTCACTTTCCATGTCTTTTTTTTCCCTTAAACTTGTCTTCATGCTTAGGATTTTGATTTCATCCTTATGATTTTATAAAAGAGATTTAAAAAAAAAAGTGATTTTGTTCCTTTTTTTTACTTAGTTTTCTTTTAGGATTGTAAAACCCCTTTTGTTCTTTTCAACTTCTTTTTCACTTTTTTATCACTTTCATAACATCATAAGAATGAAAATTTTGGTATTTTGATTTTCCAAAAACTTTGATTTTTAATTTGCTTTGAAAAACTTTAGTCTTCTAAAAATTGTAATTTTCTCTTTTTATTTGTTTTTGGCAAAACCTAAGCATGAAAAAGTTAAAGTTTTAATTTTTGAGCACCTTTGATTTTGACTTTATTTTGTAAAACTTTTTGCTCATTCTCTTTTTGTTTGTTCTTTTTATGTGTTTTGGGTAAGTTTTAGGAGTAGAAATCTTGTTATTTTCATTTTTAGGTAACTTTGATTTTTCTTTGTTATTTGTGTGTGTGAGTGTATGAGACTAAAGTTTCTTTTGTTCTTCTTAAATTTCCATGTAGAGTGTGTGAGTGTAGGTGTATAATTTTTATGCTTTGATTTAAATTGTGTAGAGTGTGTGAGTGTAGGTGTTAAATTTTCATGCTTTGTTTTAATGCTTTCTTTAATGCTTTGTTCAATTTTGTAGAGTGTGTGAGTGTAGGTGTTAAATTTTATTGCTTTCTTGAATTTCATATGGAGTGTGTGTGTTCGTGTGCATTTATTTCCGCCTACTCGTTAAGAGTTAAATGGCGCATCGTTTTCATTTTCAGTCCTACTCTTTCGAGTAGGACTTGTAATTTTTCTTTCTTTATTTTTCCGCCTACTCACTTGAGTTTAAATGGCCGGACCTTATTTCAGTTCTACTCGTTTGAGTAGGACTTGTAATTTTTCTTTCTTTATTTTTTCCGCCTACTCACTTGAGTTAAATGGCCGGACTTTTTAGCCCTGTAATCGCATTTATTTTCTCCTACTCATTTGAGTAGGACTCGCTTTCATTTCAGTCCTACTCGTTTGAGTAGGACTTGCAATTTTCAGCCTTTATTTACCGCCCCCACTCGTTTGAGTGGGACTCGCAAATTTAAATTATGCAAATTTCATTCATGTGTAACTTAGTTTCTGTTTAATTTATAATTTGGAGTGTGCGTGAGTTCT
The DNA here is from genome assembly GCA_039583875.1 of Platanthera guangdongensis. Classification (NCBI taxonomy): domain Eukaryota; kingdom Viridiplantae; phylum Streptophyta; class Magnoliopsida; order Asparagales; family Orchidaceae; genus Platanthera; species Platanthera guangdongensis. The sequence goes on from CM077150.1 coordinate 269,408,219, forward strand.
CGTTTAGTTAACTTTTTAGCTTTCTAAATATTGTTATTTTTCTTTTGTCCCTTTCTTATAATCGTTTAGCATTTAATTTCGAACTCACGCCTCACTAAATTATAAGCCGTCCCCATACCGATGTGTGGCTAATCGCTATTAGCCTCGGCATCGAAGAGCTTTGGGACATTTAAAATGATTTATAATAATTGAAGCTCTTTATTTTCATTTTAATTTAAGCACTTAGGGTTTGCCCCGGGTTTACGACGCGTAGGACCACATAATCGATGTGTGGGCCCTATTTCCGTAGTCCATATGCTAGCTAGCCGAGAGGCCGTGCATATGGACCGATCACCCCTGGGTAAATAGAGTTGCGTGCATACCCTCGAGAGAGGACTAGCGTAATTCCACCGGATTGGGTTCCCCACCCAATAGCGGGGTTCTTAGCGAAAAGCGGGCGTTAAGAGGAATCCTTCGTCGGACTAACGTTCGGTCGAATAGTCTTAACGTTTAGGTGAGCGATATCCCTATAGCTAGGTGAGCTCACATTTGTGGAACCTCCACGGCCAAGTTGCCTTATTATTAATTTGAAAACTAAGTCTTTTTATTATTAAAAATTGTTTTAGTCTTAATCCGATTCGATGCCGAGCGTTAACCCTTCATCGAATATTTCCTAAATCGTTTTTTCGCTTCTTTGCTTTTCCGTCTTTTATTAAGTAACAAAAAAATCCATCTTTCTTTCAGTAAAATAATAGTCCTCCCGGAGGAGTAAGAATAGTCAACGCGACCCCGAGAACAATACGACCTCGGTATTCCCCCGAATATCGAGTACTACTTGCGATAGGTGCACTTGCCTACCCGAGCAAGCCCGCGGCGATCGACTCACCGAACCAACCACAGTAAGAGTCTGTTCGCGGGCACATCAGTAGCTTAGAGTCATTTTCGAGGAAACGATACTACAGATGAGGGGGAAGTTTCTTAAGCTCCAATATGGGTGGTTCCTCGTAAGAGGTTTTGAATTTTGTGCTGTCCATAGGAAGTGATTCGGGGAGGGTAGTGTGAGAGACTTCCTCGAAGCAGAAGAGCTCAATGATAAGAGATTCATCAAATGATGAAGAAACTAATTCAAAAGACACAAAAAATTCATTGTCGAAGAATTCCTCTAGATAAAAGCAGGAATCATCTTGCTCTAGGGTGTTGCGCATGGAGGGATTAATGCTGAAAGTGATTTCATCATCTCCAACTTGAAGGAGGAGCTTTCCATCACTAACATCAATAATAGCGTGGGAGGTGTCAAGGAAGGGGACGCCGAGTATCAGGGGTACATCGGCATCCTCTTCGATGTCTAGGATGACAAAATCCACCGGAAAGATGAATTTGTCCACCTTGACCAAGACATCCTCCACAATCCCTATCGGATATTTCACAGAACGATCGGATAGCTGTATGCTTATACGAGTGGGGTTCAGAGATCCTAGACCTAATTTTTTAAAAAGCGAAAAGGGCATGAGATTTATGCTTGCTCCCAAGTCCACCAACGCATGTTTGACCAACGAATTACCGAATAGGCACGGGATGGAGAACCTTCCCGGGTCATTCACTTTGCGGGGTAATTTGTTGAGCACAACCGTGGAGCATTCTGCATTTAAGGAAATATGCGAAATATCCTCGAGCTTTTTATTATTTGATAGGATCTCCTTGAGATATTTCGCGTATTTCAGCATTTGAGAGATAGCCTCGCAGAACGACACGTTTATATGAATTTTTTTAGAATTTCTAAAAAATTTTGTAACTTTCTTCAGTGCGTTCATTTTTAAGTTTAGATGGATACGGTAATTTTGAATTAGACGCGTGTCGCGTAGGCGTAGTAGGCAAATTTGAAGTTAAAATAACAAAAGGAGAGAGAGGAGAAGGGAGAGGTACCATAGGTTTGCTTGGTATAGAAACTTCTTTTCCACTGCGGAGGGTAATGGAGTTTGCACTTTCTCTTATATTTTGCACGGTATTGCCTGGCAAAGCTCCTTGTTGCCGATCGGAGATTATCTTGGCTAGCTGTCCCACTTTATTTTCGAAGTTTTTGATGGACCCGGCAATATTCCTGATATTTGTTTCATTTGTAGCAACGTATTTGGCAAAGACCTCTTCTAATGAAGAGGGCTTTGCCTGTTGCGGTTGGAAACCAGGTGGATTTAAATTTAAGGGGGGAGATAGATTAAATGTTTGGCTATGATTATGAGGGGGTTATCGGGGCGTTGAGCATTTCCTTGGTTGCTCCATGAGAAATTCGGATGGCTCCTATAACCCGCATTTTAAGTGTTATTGTACGGTGCGTTGTTCGGGTTATAGGAGGGCCGAGGAGCATTTCCCATGAAGTCAACATGCTCTTCTGTAAAAGCAGAGTTACTATAATTATTAAACCAAGGAGGAGTGGCGGAGGAAGCAGTCATCTCCTCCACCTGCTTTGTTAACCGCTCAACTTGGAGGGCAAGATTCGAAGTAGCGTCAATTTCAAAGACACCCGCTGGTTTGTTAGCCCGCACACGGGGCGCATTCCATTGATATGAATTCATAGCCATTTCCTCAAAAAGTTCCTGAGCGGCCTCTGGGGTTTTGTTATTTAGTGTTCCCCCAGCGGCTGCGTCGATCATTTGCCTTGTTAAGGAATTTAAGCCATTATAAAATATTTGCACTTGTTGCCAAATTGGAAGCACGTGGTGTGGGCACCTTCGCAATAGCTCCTTGAAGCGCTCTCATGTATCGTAGAGAGTCTCCGAGTCTATTTTCATGAAGGATGCAATATCCGTGCGCAATTTGGCTGTCTTCGCAAGCAGGAAATACTTGGTAAGAAATTTCCCTGCCATCTCGGCCCGCGTGGTGATGGACCCTCTAGGAAGAGAGCTCAGCCACTGCTTGGCCTTTGACCACAAAGAGAAAGGGAAGAGACGTAATCGAATGGCATCATATGAGACTCCATTGATTTTAAAAGTATCAAAGATTTCGAGAAAATTTGTAATGTGACAATTTGGATCCTCGTCCGGGACACCATCGAAGGTTACCGACTGCTGCACCATTTGGATGATGCTGGACTTGATCTCAAAGTTATTGTTAGCCACTATGGGGCGAACAATACTTGATTGTGTACCCTCTAGGTTCGGCCTCGCATAATAGGACATAGTCCTTTGTTGGGCCTCATTTCGATTGGGAGGATTAGGATCCATCGTTTCTGTGGCAGTGTCCCCGATCGACTCTTCGATGCCTAAATGTGATTCCTGGTCACGAGAACGGAGGCGACGCAAAGCGATGCGCTCTATCTCAGGATCAAAAGGAATAATCGATGAGATTTCTCGGGTTATACACTTAAAAGAGAGAAAGAGGGTGGGGGAGAGATAAAACCGTTACGAGAGCGAGAGAAAAGGAAAAACGATAAAATTAATAGCTATCCTTTTTTCAAAATATCAAAACATATGTCCCCGGCAACGGCGCCAAAAACTTGATACAAAATTATTTGAGCGGAGAAGGAGTTATGCGTGGAGAACACAAAGTTAAGGGTGGAGCAGGTGAAAGTGTAGTTGTGAGATGTTCTCCAATTCTATATTCGATGAAGTCAAGTATACCTTGTCGCATATAGTATAGGATATTAAGTTCAATATCAAGGTCATATTACCCGGGGCGAATTGAGTACTTCTACTTCAAGGAGTTACTATTATCTTATCAATTAAAAGTTGTTTTGGGGTTGCTTACTAAATTAGAGAAGTGAGAATGTTTTACTTGCAAATTAGAGAAAAGTTAAATGATAATTACGCGATAGTACTCGATCGAGAATCACCTCGGCTTAAGTTGATCAAAAGATGCAATAATAAACTTTTTAAATTAATAAGGCAAGAGACCTTGACCGCGGAGGTTCTAAAAGCAAGAACATGCTTCTCTCGAAGTCATGCCCATCTGAGTTTAGGAAGGTCTGACCGAACTTTCGTCCGAATCGGAGGCCTAAAACCCGCTTTATGCTGCGAACCCCTCTATTGGATTTTACTCCAATCCGGGAGATTTGAACGTCTGCCTCTCTCGAGGGGTGTGTTGGAACACCCTATTAGTAATTTGGGTCAGGATCACTATGTCTCTAGGAATCAATGCTTGACCTCCTGTATAGCTCAATAGGTCAATTAGAATTGAGTCTAAGGGTTAGAAGTCTAGGTTTGGAAGCTGCCCTGAAGACCAAGATTTTCTGTTTGGATAATAAGTCTTATCGTCTAGCTCAGCACGACGATTCATCGAACTCCGATCGACGATCGTCTAGCTCAACTTCGACAGATCGTCAAACTCCATTCGACGATCGCCGAGCTCAACTTCATCATATCGTCGAACTCAGTTCGACGATCGGTGAGCTCAGGTCGACGATTTTGACTCAGCTTTGGATTTCTATCTCTGAGCTCAGTTCGACGATCTTTGAGCTCAGATCGACAATATTTTGCTGCTGTATATTTCCAGATCGCTGAGCTCAGTTCAACGATTTCAGATAACTTCAAGGATGTTTCTAGATTCAAATTCAAATCAGTTAAGGAGTTATTCTGCAATTAATTCAGAGATTTCCTAGCCGTTTTCATTCATTTCTGGACCAAGTTTCAAGGAATATTTCTATGGACTTTCCTCTTGAAGAGATTCTGCAATTAAGGATGCAATTAATGCTGGCCAACGGCTATTCTTCTCAGAGAATGTTATTCTATTTTGTACCAGAGAATAAAAGAGAGAATTTTTTTTGAATTACTAAGAGATACACTGACACACAGACAGACATCATAATCTTCAAAAAATCTTCTGTCTCAAGGAATTCTCAAGAACACACATCCAAGGAGATCAATCTTTTCAGAAATCTTCAGATCTCTTTAGTTTCAAAGTGTTCAAGGCCAACATATTTCAAGACTCCAGACATTCAACATTTCAGTCATTGCTGAAATCATCTATTGCTGGAGTTCAATCTTTAAAGGCCTATCACCCTCAGCAAAGCTTTTCTTCCTGAAGATCTCAAGGATTCAGGGGGAGCTTTGACATCAACAATCCACATAGTCTTCTCAGTTGTTTGAGAAAGAGAAGACTTCCATCACTCTCTCTCCCCTCTCTCTATAAAGGGTTTCTCAAGCTCCCTTCAAAAGTTTGAACTTGGTTTTTGAGCACCTTGTCAAAAGCTCATTGGTGGCAAGACACCTGATCAAAAAATCTGATTTGGTTTTTGAGCACCTTATCAAAAGCTCATTAGTGCACAGGACACCTGATCAACTCATCCTGCAGTGGATTCCTACCTAGGGTGGTAGAAGAGTGGATGTACCCAAGTTTAGGGGAACCACTATATTTCCTTGTGTCTTCTAGTTTTGCTTGTTTCTATCTTTGTTTCTGGCCTTGATTATTCTGTGATTAGCTTTTGATTAGTATAGTTCTGTGATTAGATTTATTACTGCTTCCCTGCTCACTCTTATTACAATAATTGTTGTAAAAAGTTTAAAAGCACCATATACTCAATTCACCCCCCCCCCCTCTAGAGTATATCAGATCTAGCTGCACTTTCAATTGATATCAGAGGTAGATTGGTTAAACATACCATACCTGATTGGTTGTACAGGCTAACACCTGAACCCAAAGATCCCAAGTTAGATCTGCTTTCTTTTGTATTTTATTGTTAGATTTTGTTTTCACACATCATGGCCCAAAACAAAGATTATGCTAGCACCAGACCTCCAGTGTGCAATCTATCCGAGTTTGCACTTTGGAAAGCAAGGATGAGACTGTACATGAATTCTATTGACGAAGATATTTTTAACTCTGTTTTGACAGTGTGTCCAAGACCCCCAGAGAACACAAGTACAAATGCTGTTCCACCTCCATCAAGAACAGATGCTGATATCAAGAGATGGAAGGTAGCTGATGCCAAGGCTATGAACATCTTGGCCCAGACAATGTCTGATGATATATTTCAAAAGGTGGATAAATGCAATTCAGCAAAGGAAATTTGGGACAAACTCTCAGAAATAGTCTCAGGCTTAGCTGATGAGAGAAAGGATAGGAGATCCCATCTCATCTCTCAATATGAGAATTTCAAGAAGGGAGAAACTGAGTTAGTGGGAGATATGAACAACAGGCTAAGTCTAATTGTCAGTGAACTCAGGACATTGGACAAAGAGATCTCTCTAACTGAACTCAATGACAAGATCCTAATGTGCTTCCCTAGCACTTGGGATTCA